>JANKKI010000548.1:0-151673 GCA_025175665.1 Cinchona pubescens
GCGACCAGACATATTCCTTTCATCTACATTTGAAAGGCCACCATCACATTACGGGATGTAGAGATACTTTGGGGTTTACATTGATGGACATTACCGTGATGACAGTAGACACTACTCATTTTGCAGATACTTGGAGCCAATTATGCATTTAGTTATTGGGCTTTATGCCTACGGATCTGAATTAGTATTTTCAAAAAACTTTCTTTTAGTTTATGCTGCGGCATTAGATCATCCATTCCCCAATGATACATTGATATGCATAGTTGAACCAGAATCATGTNTTATTGTATGTTTCCTTCACAATTTATAGAATGCATACTAATTGAGAATTAGATTTGGGCTTGGGAGCGTATGCCGACACTTTGCGTCCTAATCGGTTAAAGCCCGTACGACTTCTTCACGGACATTTGGATCTTAGTATATATTTTGATAAACTCTTTAATTAAACATGTTTACATTGGACTTGATATTTTTTATTTTTTATTGAAGGTGGGATGTTGCATTTGATTTGCGCAATGCTCCTCGTCATGTCTTATCCGTCTTTCGAGATCAGCTACATAGTTTGCGACCCAATGAGATACATTCGTCGATACACATCTAGATGTGTATAAGAGACAGACCAATAATATTAGAATCAAATAGAGTGTAGCCTATGATTCCCAATCAATCTCTGATCCTGTCTCTTATACACATCTAGATGTGTATAAGAGACAGATATGCATCATGATTAGTTAATTAAATAATTTACTAATGTTGTATTTTTCAAATATAATCACTATCATTCACCTCAATCATTTGTCAACCTAATAAAGCCCGAAAAATCAGCTAATCTATTGTCGATTCTGGTGTTTTTTTTTTTTTAATTCAATGGAATTTTGGCATCATTGAATTTTATTGTCGAAATACTATTTCTTTCACATAAATTCATGAAAAACTTGAGAACATGTTTTACACTTAATTCGAATAAGTATTAATTAAGAAATACACATAATTTATTGGTTTAGAAGTATTTCTTTTAGCTACAAGAAACTTTGAGGCAAATTTTCATTAGATACAATTTACAAAACTTACCAAAGTTTTTTTTTTTTAAAGGATATTTGACCACAAGGTGTGGAAATATCATTTAAATGTGTATCTAATGAGAAACTTGATATTTGATTAATCACAATCGTTATTGAGAAAGTAGGAATTCCGCCAAATGAATTGGTTCTTAATTGGTCGGCAAGTAGCAACTATAATGACTAATTTCCTCATGTCATTAAGGCTACAAATCAAGCATTACATAAGGCATAAGCCAACTGTGAAAATTTGTTAAAGATGTAAAATATTTAGTTTGTAATATAAAGTAATTTTGAAAAGTTAGTGGGTTAATGTTGTAACAAAAAGGCGCTACATAAAAGAAGATATTCTCACGATTTCAATAAAAAAAATAATACAAAAAATTAAATCTCTTCATATACATTGTCCTTGGAAAAATTTCTAGTTTTGAATGGTATTGGAAGTCTCAAAAATTTATTGTATCCTAAAGGTAGATTCCTATAAACCCAAGAGCAAATTATTGAGTATAGCGGGGGCATTCAAAACCTTAAGGAAAGTGTTATACATGTTTCAAATTCTAAGTTTTGATTTCCCTTTTTGTTATTCTATATACAGTCTATTTGTTTCCATCTACCTTTTATTTTATTAACAAGAGTAAAACTGATAGAAAATGATCATACTATACTCTTCAATGAATTCATCTATATATGGTCCAAGATCTGTCTCTTATACACTATTATAGATAAACCCATTAGAGAGTAAAACTGACTCAAAATTTTCATACTATTTCATTATACCGCACTCAAGGTTGCATATGTCTTAAATCTTGCATTGCCTAAAATTCCTGCGCCAAAAGATGATGACTCATCACAACGCTTACTAAGACAAATGAAACCATGCTCGCCTCTATGATCTCTTAACAATAGTCAAATCACCAAAGGAAACTTGGGCTGCTTTGGTATATAAGTATGCTACTAAAAAATAAGGTGCAGATAAATTTCTTATTAAGAAGCATTTTGAATTTTGAATTGATGATTCTTCTTCTATTTTGGATCAAATTCATGATCTGTAAATCATTCAGAATTGAAAGATCTTAGTATTGAAATTTCTGAATCATAGCAAGTGGGAATAATTATTGCAAAATTACCTCCTGGTTAGAATAATTATCAAAAGAAATTGCTTAGACTACCGAAATTTTAATTATTGATCAAGTATTGAAACATATAAGAATTGAAAGAATATTAGAACTCTTTATAAGACGGAGTTAGAACTTGTTTCAAAAGTTAATTTTGTTGATGAGAATAAGAATCAAGTCACAAGTTCTAAAAAGAAAGTTTTTTGAAAATACTAATTCTAAGGACAAGATTAAGAAGAATAGAGTTTATTACAATTGTGACAAAAAAGGGCATTATAAAAATGAATGCAAGTCTAACAAGAAACAAAAGAAAAATAATGTCCCTAAAGCAAATCTTGTTGAAAAAGATGTTGTTGAAATTGTTACAATAGTAATGGATTGTCACATTGTATGATCATTGAATTGAATGTGACTAGTTCAACCAAATCTAATGATTAGTGATATGATTTTGGTTTAACTATGCATATTTGCAATGAATAGTCACAATTCAAGATTTATGAAGATGTCCTGTCTCTTGATAGTCATGAAGTGCTCACGGGTAATCATGCTTCAGTCAAAGTTCCTGGCAAAGGAAGTGTGGAATTGCAATTCATTTCTAGCAAAAGGCTTGTATTGAAGAATGTACTTCATATTCCAGAAATTAGGAAAAATCTTATATCTACCGATGTATTAAATAAAAAAAGGTTGAAAGTTGTACTAGACTCTCTAATAAGGTTATCTTGTCCAAGAATGGTATATTTGTAGGAAAAGGTTACTCTTGTAATGGCATGTTCAAGTTAAGTATTAATAAAGACAATGTTTCTATTTATATTGTTGATTCTTCTTATTTTTTGTGGCATGGTAGATTAGGACATGTTAATCATAAAGTGCTACATTTTATATCTAAACATGAATTAATCTCAAATAAAGACAACTTTGAGAAGAAATGTGAAACATGCATTCAAGCAAAAGTCACTAAATTGCCTTTTTCCATAGCAGAAAGAAATACTCAACTATTAGAACTTGTGCATTCAAAAGTTTGTGAATTAAATGATTTTTTAACAAGAGATGGTAATAGATACTTTATTACTTTCATTGATGATTGCTCTAGATATGTGTACATTTATTTGATGAAAGCAAAAGATGAAGCATTTGATTCGTTCGAATCTTTAAATCTCTCATTGAAAATCAGATTGTACAAGAAAATTGAGTATATTGAGCAGTGAAGAAAGGTGGTGAATATTTTCATCTAATGTGTATTGAGACTTTATACACAATCTATTATTATACACTAAACAAGTGCACTAATTTACTACACAACAAAATAGTTTATATTATAAAGAAAAAATAGAATTTTGGTAGATATGGTTAATTCCAGACTTAGAATTCGTAGGTGCCAAAAATTTGTAGGAGAAGCTCTATTGACTGCTGCTTGTCATGTGGTGACACTTTAATCTTGAGAGATGGAATTCGTCTATGTACCTGTCTCTTATACACATCTAGATGTGTATAAGAGACAGCAACAATACACTCCCTTTTTAGAGATTTTATTAGCCGAAACTCTGTAATAGACTATACCTGGGACCTAGAGCACTTAAAAGTGTGTTTATTAGCTATGCTGAAAATTCAAAAACTTATAGGCTACTTGATATTGATTCTAATATTATTGGTTGAATTTTTGTTATTGAAATTGAGAATAAATTTACAATTTTTCCACTATGAATGTTGTGTAGGCTAAAGGTACAAGAGCCTACTCCAAATGCTGATCCTTCTAATGACAATAAAAGAAAAGAAATTGATACTCCTATTGAATTTAGGAGAAGTCAAAGACAAAGAAAAGAAAAACATTTATCTTCTGATTTCATATCTTCAAAAGCTATTGTTTTGCTAGTTGAAAGCAATAGAGATTACTTACTTAATAAGATAACAATCTTATTAAATATAGAAGATGATTCTAAATCATTTAGTGAAGCTATAACATCTAGAGATGTAATATTTTGGAGAGAGGTTGTAAATAATGAGATGGACTCAATATTATCAAATGATACATGAGTTCTAGTGGATTTACCTCCAGGTTCTAGGCCTATTGGTTGTAAATGGGTGTTTAAGAGAAAATATGCTAATGATGGATCCCATATTGACTTATAAAACAAGATTTGTAGTCAAAGGGTTTAAACAAAAAGAAAGAATTGATTATTTTCACACTTATGTCCCTGTGGCAAGAATTACATCTATTAGAGTAATGCTGCTATTGTCATTAACTTCTATTTATAACTTGTATGTGTATCAAATGGATGTTAAAATAGATTTTTTAAATGTGACTTAGATGAAGAGGTGTATATGGAAAGTTTAACTAGAAGGTTAAGATTGTTAATAAAATAAAAGATAGATGGAAACATTTAGATCATTATATGACTTAAAACAAGCACCCAAACAATAGTATGAAAATTTTGAGTCAGTTTTACTCTCTAATGGGTTTAGATATAATAGTGTTGATAAGTACATTTATTCTAAATTTATTGAAGAGTATGGTGTGATCAGTTGTCTATATGCCCAAATTGCTTATGACATGTATGTAGCGGAGGGGACTCCCATTGAACTTTTTTCTAACTCCGTCTTATAAAGAAAAGATCTTAGTGAAATAGATACTATCTTAAAGATTAAAGTTAAGAGGCATAATAGGGGCTACACTTTATGTCAAATACATTATATTGAGAAAATCTTAAATAAGTATCAACATTTAAGTTACTAATTGTGAAAAAAGTAAGTATCCTTTTTTATTCTAACTGTAAATGAAGTAAAAATACTGGCAAATTCCTTGCTCAACTTGAATATACAAGTGTAATAGAAAGTTTAATGTTTGCAATGAATTGCACAAAGCCAAATATTTCCTTTACCGTATGTAGATTAGCTAGATACACTAAAAATCCTAATATTGATCATTGGAAAGCAATTGGAAGAGTTTTTGGTTATCTTAAGGACTAAAAATTTAGGACTTTTTTTATAATAGTTTTCCACCGTCCTTGAGGGATATTCTAATGCTAGTTGATTTATTAGTGTTAGTGATAAAAACTCCACAAGTGGTTGGATTTTTACATTAGGTGGAGGAGCAATTTCATGGGTTTCAAAGAAATAGACTGTTATTGCTCATTCTACAACTGTACAGCGGAGGGGACTCCCATTGAACTTTTTGAATGAGCAATCCATTGTTTTGAATTGTGATAGTGAAGTCACAATGTCTAGAGCATTGAATAAAATCTACAATGGTAAATCTAGACATATAAGTCTAAGGCATACATATATTAGATAATTATTAAATGATGGTGTCATATCTATAGTGTAAGTAAGAATATATAATAATTTAGCAGATCCGTTGACTAAAGCTTTTATGCAGAGACTTAGTAATTCTACATCATTAGGAATATGATTGAAACCCTTTATTTAAAACTACTAGTAATGGTAACCCAATTTTTTTTCTAGCACTACCACCAGATTAAAAGATTTAAAGGGTAAAAACAAGTTGCTAATAAGTAGTTGTGAGCGGTTAAAGTTTGTGTATATTATTCCATGTAGCAGTGCCGCTTCTAACAAAAATTTAGGGGTTTCTTTTGTACATAATCATGAATTAGGATAGATCACATGGCTATAAATAGTGCTAAATTGATTTACTGAACATTTGTATAAGTTTAATTAGTTTATGTGTGTGATAGTTCTAATCTAATTTAAATCATAGTTTAAGCAATCTTGCCACCTTGGTTTAATTAGAGTTAGTGAATTATTTATATTAAGGAGAAATTTAAGACGATAGTTACTTTTCTTTATGCATGATATTAAAAAGAGATAGTGTATTGTTGTTTATATTACAAACTAAGTGGGAGAATATAAAATATTTAGTTTGTAATATAAAGTAATTTTGAAAAGTTAGTGAGTTAATGTTGTAATAAAAAAAAAGTGTAGAGCACATGCACTACACAAAAGTAGTGCACATGCGCTACAACCTGAGGCAAATTGTGGGATAAATGTTTCAGCGAACATGCACTGCTTTTGCGCAATGCATGTGCGTTGATGTTTCAAAATTTTTTAGCCGTTGGAAATTCAAGGTGGGAAAATTTGTAACTTTTGATTACGGGAGAGATTACAACTTTTAGTTCAAAAAGTGTTAAACAGATGTGTTGAAGAGACAGATAGATGACTTGGCTGTAACTTTTTGACATCTACATGTGTTTAATTTCTCCTGTAACCAAAACCACTAGATGTGTATAAGAGGCAGCTCTTACACCCTAGGCTTGTGGACCCAAACCACCAGCCCAAAATGTTTGAGCCATGTTGTAGTAGTCCATAATCCATGATATATATACTCCGCCCAGAAAAGATAGTGAATATAGTGGGGCAAATTTTTTCTTTCAGCCAAACTATTTTGTTGATGTAGTATATGGTGCACTTCTATATACACATCTTTATTTGTTTCCATCTACCCTTTAGTTTTATTAAGAGACAGCACTCAGAATAGACTATAGTGTATATGAGACAGTGTAATTATAAAACAAATGCATCTCTCCATATTCTGTCACTATAAATGTTGAATGAGGGTTGTACAAGATAATAACATACAAGTCTATAAACTATATGAAACTACACATGGAATGTCCGCCAGCTTCTCTTAAAAAAGTGTGTTGTAACTGCACCATCTTACAGACGAGCAGCTTCCCAGTTGGGGCAATGTTACAAATAATGTCACGGTACTATGCCTGTGAAGTATTCTTCCTGCTATCTTCAGGCAACCGCTGCTTCTCTGCCAACATTGGAGCATGTTGCTCTAAGTATTCTCGACTGTTCATCTCCGTCAACCTAAATAGATTTTAGGATAGTAAATTTACATTTGAAGATATTTATAGAAGTACACAAGCCCAACTGTTTCGGATATATTATGGGTCATTTTAGGATAATTTTTACTAATCTAGATCAGTATATGGGTCATCTCTTACCTTCGCAAGAAAAAGGATCAAGTTTGGAAATGCAAGAATCTTGACACAAGATTAAAAGGTAAGAGATGGCCCATCTACTCAGAAGATTAGTAAAAATTATCAATTTTATAGCATGAATACATAATGAATTACAAAGAATGAGTGATGAGCTGACAAAAATAAAAGATATTTTGTTCTTTGTAACCTTAAACACATGTCATGTCATAACATTTGGGTCATGTCATAAGCAATTTGGGCCAAGTCATATATGGTAGCATGTGGATAGTACAGAATATGGCAGAGGAAAGGTGAACCGATATGCCATGGTTGCACGAGGAAAGGAAACACACATTGCCATCTACTAAAAAGCATGCAGACAGATTTATGACATAGCAATCTACCTGCTAATGGTGCGATCTTTTGCAAAACCCAATTCATTGTCCACACAAAGGTCAGAATCATCACTCTTCCTTGATCTAGAAGATGTTCTGGGTGACATTTGCTGAGCATCAGCAATTGTGACAATTTTTCAAAGAGTTGTATAAGAGTCCCCTCAGCTGTACATGTTAACCTAGCCTTGTTCTCATACATCACCTATTAACATAATAGAGTTTCAAGTATTTTATTCAAAGATATTTTTCTTTCTTCAAACAAAGAGCACTGATACAGAAACACATGCAGAAATATTTTTGGAGAGAAATGTTCCATTAAAGACGTATCTATCATACTGTAGCCTGTGGATAACCAAGAGTACAAGCAATTGCACAAATAATTAAAGTACATATAAATCGATATTCAAATCAAGAAGAACTAACATCAACCAAAGTGACAAACCGATATGCTGCAGTCCTGTTGTGGAGACCAAAAATTGGCACACCTTCCAAAGCCAGCGTATGAAATTTCTCTGGCCAAAACAAATAGAACTTATCAAAAGCTCATCAAAATATGTTTGTTATTGTCCACATAATAATACTATTGACGCAGTTATATTAAAGAAGTGAAAAACATCCTCATAGAAAGAAACAATTATGAGGCTGCAGAAGAAATGATTGAGTCAACGTTGACAGTCTTTGAGGCATGCTAAAAGCAACCAATGTTAGGAATTGGAATTTTTGTTACCGGTAATAGCTGTTGATTGTACAAGAAAGGTACCATTAGCAACTTGCCGTTCAGGGGGAGAGGGAATGTGAGATCTCAAGAGAGAGTGTGTGAATGTGAGACCCCAAGCTCCCATATCAGTTGGGAAAAATGAATGTTATTGGTATATAATATGCAAAGTTATGTTCTACTAATAACTTGGCTAGCATTTGGGCCAGTAAATTAGGTCCAAACGTTATTGGATCTCAACTACACAAGGGAGTGCAGGCATTGAGTAATGTACGTGGGTATGTGCTACGTCAACATAAAGGCGTGAGCCACCTCTAGAACTCAACTCAACGAGCCATCTCTAGAATCCTACACAACAACTGCGTGTGGTCTGGAATGGTATTTGCGAGGATGCAAAAGCCTTAAGGGGATGAATATGAGTGAACGTGAGACCCCAAGTTCCCACAACAGTTGGGAAAAGTGACTGTGATTGGTACTCCCACCGTTCCATTGATATGTGTCATACTTTCGATTTTGGGGTGTCCAAAATATTTGCAACACAACTTTGATGCTACTTTCCAAAGCTATCCCTCTTTTGAATTGTTTCAATTACCAAGATATGATGAATTTGATTTGAAATTCAGAATTTGGGAGTAAAATTGTAAAGAAAAATACTAACAATACAATCAAGATACCATTGCCAAAAAGTTGGAATTCCAAAGATTGACTATCTTTTCTGGGCGGAGTATATATATCATGGATTATGGACTACTACAACATGGCTCAAACATTTTGGGCTGGTGGTTTAGGTCCAAAAGTTATTTGGACAGGCCCAGGGTGTTAGTGGTTTTGGTCCAAAAGTTATTTGGACAGGCCTAGGGTGTAAGAGAGAGAGGGAAAAAGGCAGGCACTGGGGATGGGAGGGGGAGAAGAGGAAGAATAGATTGACTTACTGAATAATCCAAAATAATCTGCAGCCCCGAGAGGTCTGTCACAGAGTTCCTCAAATGGGAAGTATGCACAGCCATTAGCACCCAGTGGAACCTGAAAAGTTAGTGTAAACAGACAGAGAAAGGAGTCAATACCATGTAGAAATACCACACATCCAACTCAACAAGACCACCACAAATCTGAATCAGTATACATACTTGCAATGTCCTTCCCATAACTACTTCCACCTCTTGTGGAACACATCTGTGTTCCCCAATCATCTGGTGAAACTTTTGATTTAGAAGGCTTGACAAGTCTTTCCCAACAAAGTAGAAGCCTTGTTGTGCCTGCATTCAAGAAAAAAAAAATGAAGTCACATAACTCTGTTTGTGAACAATGGTACTGCTGGATTCCATGTAAGCTGTAACAACTAAGCAAGCAAAAAAGGCATTCTGGTAAATGAGAAAGGAGGTTGCTGTTACTTACAGACGTCATCTTGCGATAGTCTACTGATGACCCTATTTCATGGGCTACACATCTTTCCTGCCTCAAAATAAGAATCAAAATTACAAGTTGAATCCATAATTTTGTAACAGAAAGAGAAACCATTAGTAAAAGAGAAATGTAGAGAGAGAGAGAGAGATCAGAGAGAGAGAGAATTCAGGCCTTTGCTTTTTTCTGTCTCATTATTAGATTAATCAAATGTTATAAGAGACAGAGACATACCTTCATTTGGGATTATGGTCGGGGACCACTATAGATCTCTTGTTGCTTACATCAAACACTGATTGGCAACCAGATTAGTTCTACTACTGTCAATATGTGAAGTACAAATCATCATCATTGGAATTCAGTATGGTTAATCACCACTCTTTCTGAGGATCCGTACCTTCAGTGTAGCTATAAATGGCAGAAAAAGATCCCTTTGAAGTCCACCCTCATAAAGATTATCCGGAGCACGGTTTGATGTCGCAACAAGGATCTATAGTTGTCCCCGACCATAATCCCAAATACAGAGGTATGTGTTACATTTCGTATCGAGTTTCCATAAATTATAGATAATAAAACACGAAAAGGAAGTCTGAACGACTTACAGCTCCATTGTTGAATAAATGGCCTAAACAAACGATTTAGGATCAATGCATCAGCAACATCAGTAACCTGCATTAAAATCCAGAAACAGAATAAAAGAACAGTAATTGGGTGAAGGAGACTTGTAGTAATGCTCCTTCACTAGCCTCATAGCTCTATGATTTTGCCTAGTGGGAAAAACTTTTTTGTGGTGGAATGCATATTTCTTGAACACAAAAACAAGAAGATTCCAGTGCTAATATGTACATACCATGAATTCATCAAGACACAACAAAATTGATTCATCTGATACTTCACCAGCAACAACTTCTAGGGGATCAGCAACACCTTTGTGCTTCTGCAACAATAGGCAGTTCACAAGAAAAAGTTACTCCACTTTATACTAGAGTGTTTTGCTATCTGAATTACAAGAGACTCAACATGTAGCACTATCAAAGAGGAAGTTGAAGCAACTGGGTGTTTGAATCAAATATATGTAAAAAATGTTCAAGCATTGAAATGAAGCCATAGCCAGCATGAATGAGACAATTAGAAATCTAAGTAAATGATGAACGATATAAATGAGAAAAGTAGTAAAGTGGATAGAACAGCAGGTGTTTGGGCATACTGCTGAGCAATCATAGAAGCATGCCATTTGAAAAAGTCAGCAAATACTCCAGTTGACAATTAAACTTATATTTCATTCCACTGCAAAGATACTTTAAAAGCCAATCATAAACTAATATATCATTCCAATTCACAGATACTTTAAATGCCAAGAACAATGGTTGTTAATGAACCTATAAAAACCACTAGTTAGAACACAATATGGGTAAGATTCATACTTGCAAGCGGCTGTGCACATTCAGCATAAAGTCATGAAAATGGATTCTTTTCTTCCTCCAATTGGAAGGCCTGAAAATTGTGAAAACCATTCAGTGGCAGAAATTGACATGTTTGCAAACTAGACCAACAATTTACCTGCAGAAACTAATTATCATGTCAATTTTAAAAGAAATCTTATTCTTACAATTGTTCAAAAAACATGTGGTCCATCAACATAGTTTTTCCTGTGCCAACTCCTCCATAGAGATAAAGTCCTTTCACTGGAGCATATGAAGACTGTGGTATGAAACGTGACCACAACCACCTGCTCCTGAAATAAATAGAAGGGTTATAAAATGCTGACACTTGCTTGACGAATGAGTAAAACGAAAGCTTAAGATGAAAATATTGAAAGGATTAAGTTGGAAGAAAGGACTATATGTTTGGATCATAGCATCCAAGAAAAGTGATTAAAAGCTAAACAGGTTTACCTCCCCGATTTCTCAGAAGCTACATATCGGTCAAGTCGGCAGGCATCAGCTTTCTCAACCAACTCGTCATAGAGTCTCTGAAGTTCTCTCAGGGTATTTAACTGCAAAATCATTGTCCTTGGTAGCAGAGCCACATTCAAGATGTGGGGGGCAGACAGCCCCCTAAACTAGTAAAATTATGAAATACCTGTGGAGGCATTTTAAAATTTTATTCTATAATTGCAACCTCCAAAATTTGTTCAAATTGTTTCTTTTTCTTCACATTGAGCCCTTAAAAATTTGGAGTCCCTAAATTATATAGTTAAAAATGTTGGCATATTAAAAATTAAGGATAACTGTCAGTTGTAAACATAAAAATTTCAAAGAGTTTTGAAGTTTAATTCATAGAATGAACATATAATTTTCATATTAAATTTATTTTTCAAGTATATGTTGTATTAAGAGCAGCATTGTGTGGTTTTAGTTCTAAAATTGTTTATATATTACTATATTTTTCCTTTTGCAAAAGGTTATGGCAACCACCATCAGATCCAATAATTGCATATGAAGTTATTACTGCATAAAAGAATTTCTCTTACTTTAACAATAGTTAAACACACATGGAAGCCGTTGCCCCCTAACGTTGGGGTCCTGGCTCCGCCCCTGATTGTCAGGATTTCTTTGACGGGTAAAAAGATAACAGGGGCTTAGACTAGCAAGAGGACTCGCACAATACACAAGTCATTTGCTTAACATATTTCTTCCAGAAGTCTATGTTTGATTTCACTTGTTAAAAGCAATATCTAATAGTAGTAGTGTTTTTTACAAAACACCAACATGAGTATCAAAATTACATGTAGCCAGTATGTGAGTAAATTCCAAACATCACATTTACAAGTGATACCTGAAAATAAGATCATCGTGTAATAGTTTATGCAATTTCACATACTAAGATGGGTAACTATCATCAGAGGAAAGTAGTTCAGCTGAGTGGGCTTTGAGAATCACAGGAAAGAAGACAATCAGTTGCAAAATTCTGAAAACTAATATTTGTCATATTCCTGTTTACCCTCGCCTCTATATTTATTCAGCCACCAAGAAGAGGAAAAAAAATGCCATTCAATGAGGATCAAAACAACCAACTAATAGATTAGTAAGTTGTTTACACTTTTACCAACCTGGCAAATATCTCCATCCACAAGTTCACCAGCAGCAATTCTTCGCTCATATTCTGCAAGGGGCCCTGCTCCATTTATTTCTGCAGTATGGAAGCAGTTCATCCAAAATGCAACAAAAATAAGAACATTCACCTACCAAAAGAGATTACCTAAATTGCCAACAGATAAGCTCATAATGAGATATCAACCTCTATTAGTTACATTAGCAGCATCGGTGTGCAAAGCTCTTGAGATCATGTAAGATGGATGCTGACATCTGCAAAAATCTGCATATTTAAACGTATAGTAGAGTGACCCTCCATTCTTATTGACCAAAAAATGCTGTCTTTGTGCCAATCCGTTAAATCTAAGAGTTTCTCCTCTGTACTGAAAAGCTGATCTAGATTGCTCTTGGACCTAAGAATTGCTCTCATTCTCAAGACAGGAATCAAGTAAATACTGAAGAGACAACTGCCACTCCAATCTTCTTAAGGAGAGGATCCAATTCACAATTCCCTTAAATTTTCACCTCAGTGCTGAAAAAAAAATGAGAAAGAATGACAAGTTGCAATCAGAATATATTCCAAATTCCACTATAATCAGTAAATAATCACAACTTTATCACATCACCAATTTGCAAAACATAAATTCACCAACTAATACAGTAATTCAAGAAATTAACTGCAGTAAACAAAAACCATTGACTTCAATGATTAACTCATAACTGTCACAAAATTCAACTTTTTTTAACACTGCAAAGGAAATAACGTCACAATCCTCATTAAAACAATTAGATCATCAACAAAACAAAAGGTCATCTGTCCTGCATCCACCTCATCACCCAAAAGACAGTATAAGAGAAAATAAAAAATAAAAAAAATAAAAAGAGGCCAATGAACAAACCTGATTGGCTGAAGGAGCAGAACCCAGGTGACAAAAATGCTGATTCTGTTACAAATTGAACAATTCTTGAATTTTTCCTTCAGCAACAGATCAAATTTATACAGAGTTACGTTAAAAGCATGTATCTTTGTGCAACTGTTTTCACGGAAAAGGACAAGAAAGAAAATGAGAACACAAAGGTTTTCTGTGTGTAATTAAATGCTTTAATGCTTCTACCAAAATTTGTCAATGGTTATTGTTGGAGACTGGGCGGGAGGAGAAGCAAAATTTCAGGGAACGCGCAGAGTTTTTGAAGAGAGAAAGATAATACGGATCCGGGTCTCGATGCAATACGGGAGTCGGAGCGTTTTTACTGTTCTCATTTTATCCATGGATTTTTTTTTTTAAATAAAAATTAACTAACTACTAATTCTTTCTTGGATGCTATGATCCAAACATATCTGTCTCTTATACACATCTAGATCTTTGACCCTATCTGTAGACTATGTATCAAAATTTATGATATCAGATGATGTAAATTAGATTTTTTAAAATAAATTTTCTGAAATTTATAGTATACAGACTGTCTCTTATACACATCTAGATGTGTATAAGAGACAGCTATTATTCTGAAACTAGTGATAGAAGCATACAGGAGCATATTGGATATATGTGCATATTTCCGTAAAAATTTTTATTTTTTCAATTACAGCATATCACTAGGAATTTTTTTTTAAATTTAATAAAAAACATCGACCCATACCTAAAAACATTATGAAATAATATATGAAAGTAGGATGTAATACAAATGAATAGGCATTATAGTTAAGAAACTAAATAATGTTGCAATATACACCCTCTATTCCCTTTAAGTGTCATTTAAGATTGTAATACAAAAATTAATATTGCTATTAAATAATCTAAATTATAAGTAAAATTGATTTTATATGACTAAATTATTCTTTTGACTAGTAATATATTAAAAGAATTCCAACATTAATTCTCTTTTTCATAATATTTTCTCTCCTCCCATCTCATGTCCCTTCACCTTCAGTAATTAATGGAGTTAGAAAGAGATAAAGATAAAATTAGTAAACAAATTAATATTTCATTTAATTTCTAAATGATAGTTTGTAATAACTTGAATTTGAATAGTGGGTGTAAATCTGTCTCTTATACACATCTAGATGTGTATAAGAGACAGATATATATATATACGTACACTACAAATTTACGTATATAAGATACCTAAACTCATACAATTGTAGTGGAAAAAGAAAGGATGGACGTAAATTTGTAGTGTACGTGTATATACAACTATGTAGTACATATTTATGCAATTTAAAAAGATTACCTTATAGCAACTTTACAATCATTAGGTAGTTTTAAGCATGCAATGCTTGTTAAAAAATATAAAAGTTGCCTGTATTGCTTTTGTTTTCTTGGCACTCTCAATATGATTCATCCAAGTTCTATACCAGTTACACCAATAATAGTTTTCCAACCTGGATTTAATA
Organism: Cinchona pubescens; assembly: GCA_025175665.1. NCBI lineage: Eukaryota > Viridiplantae > Streptophyta > Magnoliopsida > Gentianales > Rubiaceae > Cinchona > Cinchona pubescens. The sequence continues at coordinate 15,055 of JANKKI010000548.1, forward strand.
TTCGTACATTTTTTCTCTTTGTTTTTAAATTTCAATACAGTAGGATAATTTTATGAATTTGAGTAAAAATGTTAAATTGTAGTCTGTCTCTTATACACATCTAGATCTGTTATAATATCAGATTTTTATTATTCTGTTCAGTCTATGAACACCAATTGTCCATTTGATCCACCTAGTGATATAAAATTTCATGATTGGGTGGAACGTATAGCATTTTTACAGTATATAGTAAATGGTGACTGTTGAATTTATTTGAATTTACTAGTTACAAAATAATAATTTATTGTAAAGTAAATGAGTATGCAATGCAAAAATGTTTAATAACATAGAAATCATTGTGTGATCGGAATTGTGGATGCAAAATATAAACATGTATGATTACCTATGGAGTAATCTACATTGTATCAAACAATAGCATTTCTGTATATACAATATTATATGTGTATACTCCATTTTTTCCTTCTATTTTTTCATTATTCACCAAAACATTAGTAGTACTTTGGGATACACCTCTTGAAAGAGTTACATATAATTGATCGTGGCTGAAAACATGATTGTGGAGGAAAATTCTAATCTTTGAAATTGTTTGTCCTTAGACTTTGTTAATTGTAAGTGCAAAATTTAAACGAACTACAAATTGTTTCTTTTTAATATAAAAGGTTGTTGGCTGTCTTCAGCACTACTCAACGGTATTCAGTGTAAGAATACTCTGTTTTAATGCACAATAACTTATTGCAACAATTGCATCTATAAAACTGATTTTCAAATCATGGCATATCAGTCTTATGCCACTAAAAAGACCCAACTCAAGATTAAGATTCCTCATAAGCATTATTGGACATACATGTTTGAGAAGTAATCTATGCGGTAGCGTATAACTTGGACAAAAAGAATATAAAAAAACTTATTGATATAGGTTATAGTTGTCACCATCAACTGAATCCCAAGATGTGTATTTCACTTCTTGTCCAGGAAAAAATTGCACACAAATATGATTAAGGATATCTGCATCTATATTTTTTTAATGTGATTATTCCTTTTCCAACCATGTATGTAATATCATTTGCTTGATCTGACATATTTGGCAATACTGAATCAACCAAATCATAAGGCGAGTCATCACTTTCCCAAGGTACTACTATTTGTGGAGGCAATTTTATTAAATCACTTGTGACCGTAATCTCTATACCATTACCAATATTCAACAAAAACTTAGAGAACTGCAGACCATTTAGTGATTTCATATTAAACTTGCTTTAGACGCAAGAATTGAAACTCATACCAAAATGTAGATTTTGATACACTTGCAATAATATATTGATTTCTCGATCCTTTTTGTTACAATGGGTAGAATTTGTCTAAAGTCACCTCTTAAAATAATGACTTTGCCTCCAAATAGTATATCATAATCTAAGATGTCCTTTAGTGTCTTGTCTAATACTTCAAATGCATATTGATTAGTCGTTGGGTTTCATCCTATAATATAGCACTAGTATGCCTTAAGAATTCAACCAGATCGCACTGCTTCCTTATACCACAGACACTTGTGGCGCAAGTTTAAGCTGTATCAAGAATAGTTTGAGAATAAAGCAAATAGTAACAAAGTAGCTACAATTCCTGAAGTTGCTGTGGTAATGACAACATGACATTTTCTCTTTAGATAAGCCAAAGTAGCACAATATAAGAATGTTTTACCTGTTCCCCAGGATTATCTATAAAGAATATTTTACTATCCTTCTATTCAATGGTAACCAAAATAACAGCATCAAATGGACTCTTATGGTCTATATTGAAATGGTCTACTGATCTTATATCTTCGTTATACATTTCAACAAAGAGCATGTTTCAAAAATACAATAGGGATATTTTGAGTGAATGTCACTTACTATAGGGATTGATGGTAAATCAAATTCCAAAATATCCCTATTGTATTTTTGAAACATGCTCCTCAATTCTTGAAGTAGCCTATTGATTGCAATGATGTTGTTTGGTTGATGCAATGAATTTGAACGTCAACCATGCAGGTAAAGAATTCATGAGCCGTTGCGAATGACTTCAATGATAAACTGACAAGACTCGAAATTGATGTTGAACCCAAGGACGCCTAAACAAATATGATTTGACAGATTCAAACTCTTTGATTAAGAAATCAAAAATTCAAAGTGTCTATTCTTAATAGTACAAGATATCAATCCGTTGTCTATAACGAGGCAAGGACTGATAGTATTCAGGTTAGGTAATCATAAGAATCAATCTTGCAAAATATCCAAATCTTTGGAGGACAAGTTAGAGAATAAACTCAAGATATTTTTTTAATGGAAGACTAAGTGTTACAATCAGCTATAGAAGCCTTTTTAATGTGACAAGGGGCTAGCCAAAACCCTACAAAATAGGCCTAGCAATATTAGGAAACAACTTGCCAAATCCCAACTAGCTTAGGATTTGCTAAATAGACAAAAATCGAATAGGAAAAAATAATCCTAAGCCGGATTTTCAAACATCATTAAGAAAATCAGCCAACTAACAACTTCTTAAAATAAGTGCAAACACTAAATCCTAGAACAAATAGGATTGGAATGGCTGATTTAGGGCAATGGTCAAATTAGAGTTTTAAAAACTCTTCTTGAAGCTCTTCATTTCGTGGCTTCTTGGACTTGAATCTTCTTGGATTTAGACTTCTAAAACATGGATAGGCCTTTTAACTTTAGCTTGAATGAATTCTTGGCCTCTATTTGCAAACAATAATACTTCTTGGTCCAAAATCTCCTTAACAATGCCCAACATGACTTGATGCCACTTCTTGGCCCTCGATTTCGTGATTGGCTCGACCGGAACTTGAATTGGATCCATTCCATGAGTTTGATCCACAACCCCATCACATGTTTCTTGACTCGCATGTGCATCACCTCTCTCTCCCTTTAGATGTTTGTTCTCTAATTGCTTCCTACATCAAATATCAGTAACATTAAATGTTGCACTTATGTTATACTCACCAAGAAGGTCGATCTTGTAGGCATTGTCATTAATCCTTTCAAGCACTTGAAAAGGTCCATTTCCAAAAGGATCTAACTTAGATTTCCTTGTGTTTAGAAACCTTTCCATTCAGAAATGTACCCAAACCTAATCTCCTGGTTGGACGACAACTTGTTTTTTACCCTAATTAGCCCTTGTGGCATTGTGTTAGTTTGTCTTGAGCATTTGCTGCCTTGCTTTCTCGTGAATGGACTTGATCAATTCTACTCTTTTCTGTCCATCAAAATAGATGCAGATGTCTTAATACATGATATGTGTATAAGACCCCATGCATGTTGGACATACTTCCCTAAAGAATAATTCAGCAACATGCACAACATCATCAGTTTCATTACATGGTATGAAATGTGCCATTTTAGAAAACTTATCCATTACCACAGAAATAGAATCAGGACCCTTTGGAGTTTTTGGTAACCCTAAGCAAAATCTATAGACTTGATTTACATCAAACTAAAGGTGACTCGAAATAGGCAAAGGCATATAAAGACTATGTGGATTAACTTTGGACTTAGCTTTCTTACAAGTTAGACACTTAGCACACATGTTTCACATATTTGGGCATGTTAGGCTGGAAAAAAGTGTTCTTTAAGCATATCTAACATTTCAGCCACACCAAAATGACCCATGAGACCTCCACCATGTGCTTCCCTAATAAGTAATTCACGTAATGAGTAATTAGGAATGCACAATTTATTCTCACGAAAAAGATACCCTTCATGTTGATAAAACTTATCAAAACCAGTCGACTTACATGTTTGAAACACATTCGAGAAATCAAAGTCTTTAGCATACACTTCTTTTATATGTTCAAAACCAAAAAATTTAGTGTTTAAAGTTGAAGTCAATGCATATCGATGAGATAATGTTTCAGCAACTACATTATCCTTTTATTGCTTATACTGTACAACATAAGGGAACATTTCAATGAATTCTAACCAACATGCATGTCATTGGTTCAACTTACCTTGGCCCTTCAAAATTGCAACGGCTCATGGTCTATCCGAGTTACAAATTCTTTAGACCATAGATAATGTTGCCAATTTTGTAAGGCCTAAACCAATGCGTAGAGCTCCCTATCATATGTTGAGTTGTTCAACGTGACTCCACTCAACTTCTCATTGAAGTATGCAATTGGATGTCTATCCTGTATCAGGACTGCACCTATACCAATACTAGAAGCATTGCATTCTATCTCAAAAGTTTTAGAAAAATCTGGTAAAAATAAAACATGGGCAGTGGAGGACTTAACCTCGAGAGTCTAAAAAGCATGCTCTTGTGCTCACCCTACTTAAAACCCGCCTCTTTCTTGATTACTTCAGTGAGAGGGTATCTATAGTACTGAAGTCTTTCACAAATAAAAATTTACAAAACCATGAAAACTTTGTACTCTAGATATATTAGTAGGAGTCAACCAATCATTAATGGCCTTAAACTTTTCTCTGTCAACCTATCAATACCTTTAACACTAACAACAAAGCCAAGAAAAACAACTTCATTCATGCAAAATAAGCACTTTTTCAAATTAGCATAAAGTTGTTCTTTCATTAAAGTTTCAAGTACTAGACGTACGTGCACAGGTGACTAGGGATTTTCTATAAATCAAAATATCATCAAACTAAAACACAACAAATTTCTCTATGAAGGCATGCAAAATGTGGTTTATTAATCTCATTAAATAACCTAGTGCATTTGTTAAACCGAAAGGCATGACTAATCACTCATAAAGACCAGTTTTGGTTTCTTATACAATTTCCATTCATGCCCTTCTTTCATGCAAATTTGGTGATATCACTTTTTAAGTCATTCCCCCTGAATAATCTTAGAACAATATAATTCGTTTGCATATCATCAAGACGAGGAATAGGATGGCGGTACTTTATCGTAATGCAGTTTACTGCGTGATAGTCTAGCACATACGCCATGACCCTTCCTACTTTGGCACCAAAATCAATGGCTGACAGCACACGGACTCATACTTTCTAGCATGCATCCTTGAGCCATTAACTCTTAACTTGCTTCTAAATTTCCTTCGTCTCCTCCGGATTGGCTCTATAGGTAGGTTTGTTAGGAATGATCGTGTGCAAGACAAAATCAATTTGGTACTCAGTACCCCTGATAGCTTGCAAGCCAGGGGGAATCTCTTTGGGAAATATATCCTTGAACTCCTGCAATAGAGGAACAAAAGATCTCGGCAAGGTCGAATCAAGGTCGGATTGCACAAAATAACTTTCTTTAAATATAAGTAAAATCACAAGTAAATTTGAAATCGTAGTTGACTAAACCTCTTTGAACCCTAAAAAGAAATTAGATTTTTTTTTTCAATTCCTTACCCTTAGAATTCTCAAATTTAACCAATTCAACTTTAGGGTTTTCTAATTTTAGGGTTTCATTAGGGTTTTTCACTTGCTTACCGGTTTTCAATTCAGTTTTTCCCTTATAGATTTCATCAAATGAGTTCTTAATGTACGATTGCTCTTTACTCACTTGATGAGGAGGCAGTGGCTTAAGTACAATCTTTTGGCCATCTTTAAAAAATGTGTACTTGTTAGTATGGCCATCATGGTTAGTATGTTTATCAAATTGCCATAGTTTACCTAACAAGATGTGACTTAATTGCATTGGCACAACAACATACAATTTCATCTTTATACTCTCTAATAGCTAATGAAATTAGAGCTTGTTTAGTCACTTTAGCCTTACCACAGTCATTAAGCTATTGTAATTTGTATGGACATGATGTTTTTGACAAGGTAAACTCAATCTGTCAACCATTAACTTATCCACAATATTAACAAAACTACCACCATCTATGATTAAACCACATGCACGACCTTGAACAACACATTTGGTAAAGAAAATATTCTTACGTTGTACCTCATTTAGGTTGTCCTTGGTCTGAGTATGAAGTGCTCGCAATACTACCGGGCGTATCGAAAAAAGATCCTCTTGCTCTCCATCATCATCACTTAGGGCCTTCCAATGATGATATAATGTCATCTTCATCCTCGCTTCCTTCACTTCCTACTTCATTTCCTTGCATGAAGAGTACACGCTTGTTGGGACATGCATTTGCATAGTGATTTGAACCAAACAACGATAACACTTAATATTATGAGTACGTTTTGAAGCGTTAGAAAATGAGCCTTTAACTAAAGATTCTATAGGATGTTTAACAGGTGAATGTTCAGATTCATTAGCTTTAGGGTTAACTGGTCTATTTTTAGATGGATTAGGACAAAAGGATTATTAGACCAATTCCTATGCCAATTAGGACTAGACTCTACCCTAGATTTACTTCCATTTTTAAGTTGCCTTCCACTTTAATTGGTTTTTCTACCATGTCTTGCAATTCAATATAATGATGGAACTCTACAATGTTCGCAATTTCTCTATTGAGCCCACATAAGAATCGAGCCATAATGGTTTCACGATCCTCAACTATATTAGTGCTCGTTAGACACATCTGAACAGCTCTCTATGATACACTTCTTTGGATTTATTACCTTTTCTTAAAGTTTATAATGTTTGATGCAAATCATGATGACATGTAGAAGGTACAAATCTTTTGCTTAATGCAGCTTTTAAGGATGTCCAATCATTAATTGGTGGTTCTCAACACCTAATTCTACTGGTTGTAAATTGATCCACCATTGTAAAGCATAATCAGTAAATGAATACAACTAATTGAGCTTTCTTTCAGACAAATTAGTTATCTTATATCAAAAATTACCTTTTTTTCCCATTTGAGATGGACATTTGGATCGAGATTGCTTTAAAATGTAGGTATAGTCAATTCAATATTACTAGTATCATCATCAACCTTACCACCATCTCGCACATGTCGTTGAGTCCTTGACCTTGCACCTACATCACACAATTTATCATTCGATTCGTAATCATTAGATTCCTAATCATTAGAATCATAATTCAGAGGCACATATCCACGAGTTTGTGGGAATCTATGAGCTCATGAGACTCAGCTTGACCAGCTTGCTGAGGTGGCTCAAACCCCCCTTTAGTTAATACCTCAAAAGAATGTTGAATACCCTCAATAAATATTGCCATTTCAGCCACTTGGGATTCCAAGGCATTAACCCTTGAACTTTCCCCTTCTTGAGACATTTTTAAACCTTCAAAAAAACAAAAACAAAAAGAAACAAGAGATTTTTTGATAGTTAGAGTTAGTAAAGTAAAGAAGGAACTCATGATACTCCCTTAGTGTTTACTCTCAAATTTGAAAATATCACACAATTTCACTTGTGTTTCACTCAAATTCAAGGCTTTTACCCTCTAATGAGCTCACTACTCTTGCCCTTTTCCTCTCATATAAATTGTCCTCAAAGTCTTTCGCAAACTTGAAAGTATGAAGCAAGAACGACACAAATAATTAATAACAAGAGACAGAGCACAATTGGAATTATAGACTAAGGAAGCAAAAAAATAACAAAGTAGTGTTATTAATTATTTGTGTCGTTAAAATTAGGTACTTTAGGGAGCCAAATAATAAGATGGTCAAACAAAACTAGGGTTCGGGCTAGAAAGTATTAGAGTCATAGGGATAAGGCTATTTTTGGTATTTCACACTTTTCTAAAACAATAGTTGCTGTCCTAATTTTAATATCCTCAAGATCAAAAGAAGTCACAAAAATTTAAGATCACAAGAACAAGAACTTGCACAAAAGAACGATTTTGAAGGCCAAACCCTAATCAGCTAGGGTTAAGTTATTAGTTCGATTTTCGCTTTTTGTTTTTTTTTTTCACACAGCAAGATTTTGCATGGATTCTAGCAATTAATCAAGACAATACTTGCACAAGATCAACCAAAATTTTGAAGAACAAGAACAACAAAAGAAATACTCAAATAAGTTAGGGTTTTGGTACGATTTTTTTAAAATCTTGATTGTTTTTTTAACAGCACAATATGCAAAAGACCAGTACCCAATCTTAGAAAAAAAATTACTAGAAAAATGCTCAATAGGATTGTCTCTTTGAATTGGACAATAAGAAGAAAATGCTAAAAAAGATCCCTAAAACGGCTAGGGTTTTGAATGATTTTTCTCTTTTTTCTGGATTTTTATCAGAAGAATATGCATGAATTCAGATAACCAATCCCAGCAAAATTTGCACATTGTTCGAATGGCAGAATCATAGAACCAAATTGCCACACAAAGAAACCCTAAAACGGCTAGGGTTTTCTTGAATCAGATATATATTTTTTTAATCAACCAGAACAATGAGCAACACTTGAATATGGATAAAATCACGGCAATAATTAGTTCCAAACAAACATGAATAAAGCTACAAATTTTAGGAACAAAATCAAAACAAGAACAAGAACGAACAAGAATGTGAACAAGCTGAATTTTTTTTGAATGAACTGAACACAAACAATAAGAAAAACAATGTAGAAACTTATGGAAAAAGAAACAAACGTGTTTAGGAACCAAAACTCTTGATACCACTCTAACGCGAACCCGACATATAAACTAGCAAGACCATCATAATTGATAGAACCCAAGAACGCCTAAAAAAATATGACTTGACGGATTCAAACCCTTTGATTAAGAAATCAAGAATTTGAAGTTTATGTTCTTGACTATACAAGATATTGATTCATTGTCTATAATGAGGCATGAAACAATAGTATTCAGGTTAATAATCACAAGAATCAATCTTGCAAAGTATGGGGCTACGGCATACTATGTGTAATGATTACACCATTCACAAAATAAAAAGAATAGCCGGTTCCACCGGATTTTAAGACTCCTGTAGGTTGTTAGTTTCCCAATTTCTCGAATCTGACAAGACACTCTCCGCTTTCATTTATAAAGATGTAAACAGTAAAGGCGCCTAAATCTTTGGAACGCAAGTTGGAGAATAAACTCAAGATATTTTTTAAATGGAAGACTGAATGTTACAATTAGCTGTAGGAGCCTTTTTAATGTGACAAGGGGCTGGCCAAAACCCTACAGAATAGGCCTAGCAATATTAGGAAACAACTTGCCCAATCCCAACTAGTTTAGGATTAGATGACTACACTAAAATCAGATAAGACTAAAATAACCCTAGAATGGATTTTTGAACTTCATTATGAAAATAAGACAAGTAACAACTTCTTAAAATAAGTGCTAACACTAAATCCTAGAATAATTAGGATTGGAATGGTCAATTTAGGACTATGGCCGAATTAGGGTTTTGAAAACCCTTCTTGAGGCTTTTCAATCCGTGGGCTTGTTGGACTTGAATCTTCTTGGATTTGGACTTCTAAAATATGGACGGGCCTCTTCACGTGGGCTTGAATGAATTCTTTGCCTCCATTTGCAGACAATAATGCTTGTTGTTCCAAAATCTCCTTGACAAAGCCTAGCATGGCTTGATGCAACTTCTTGGCCCTAGATCTCGTGATTGGCAATGACTGGAACTTGAATTGGATCCATTCCATGAGCTTGATCCATGACCCTATCACTTGTTCCTTGGTTCACGTGTGCATCACAAAGTCCACGCACATGGAACTAGTTGGTTCATAAAGAACTAACATTAAAACAAACAATCTTCTAATTGCAAAAGGCCTAATTGCAAAAGGCCTACGTGCAACGCTTTCCCCATTAAGTGTAAGCATATATAATCATCATTTTCCACAAGACCTCACATATCAACCAATTCTTTGAAGAGTTGCACAAAATCCTATTAATGGTTAATGTCTTCAAATGATAAGGGACTTCTGAGATGATTAAGCAAGATACCGAAATAGAATATTTCTCCTTCAGAAGAGGGTACGATATAAATCTTTCCAATACCATATTACTAGATACTTTCTTAGTCCAAGTTTTTGTTTCTTGATGCCAGACAAAGTTATTAGGTAATTCACTATACAAGTATGATGGTGCATGAATTCCCCATTCAAATGCTAACCCTTGCAACTTCTAATTCTTCATGAAAAACTCTGTCGAATTATTTTTGAGTTTTGCTCATCGTTTAATATATTTTCAACCCTTTGTCGCGATCTGAATTGTCTCATTGCTTGCATGCCAAGCAAATGAATTTGTAATCTGATAATTGATAAACACATGCGACTTATTTCAAGTTCAAAATTTTTTCACAAGGTTACGGGTCCATCTTCCATCAACAAATTGTTGGACTTCATCATTATTTAGAATAGACTGTACTTCAACTCCTACTCGATCAAGACCCTCGGATACATATTTTTACAAGTACTTCACATAGTCATCTCGACATCAATATGATAATCGTACTTCAAAAGTAGCCAAGAATTGTACCCGACGACCTAACTGTTGTCAACCCAACTTGACAGTCACTATCAAGTGTTACCGAGGTCGAATTGCGCCTTTTATCTATTAGAAATGAATCATCAACAATTCTATTTGAGAAGAAAGACTTTGGAATTTTTTTTATTTTTTGCATTTACCATCTCTCATACATGGATTATTTGGATTTGTATCTCTACAAGGACCATGTATCATATGCTTGAGAATAGCTTAATGCAATTTAGGCTTTGACTTGTATGCCTACATGGTATTTTTGCTCTTATAACTCTATCAAAATCTTCTAGAGTCCTGAGCTTATCACACTCGACCAATATGACCACCATATGAGCATGTGGCAAACCTCTTTTTAATACTCAATTATATAAGCATAAGCTAATACTTTTCCACATACACATTTTTTGTACTATATCCTCCTTGAACTCGTTGAATTTTGCATGAAATTTTGCGTTAAAAGATCTGGACAATCTTGAGGAGCTTGGCCTATTACAATTCTTCTTTTATTTCAAATCAATTTGGATTGCACGTCATGGTAAGCATTATATTTGGCTTGCCAAACTTTTATACTAATGTCATGGCATCTTGATAGTGTTGGTGAATATCTCAGGGACTCCCAACAAAAGAAAAGGGCAACAATCCTTCGACCAAGATTACCTAATATGAGGTATAGATTTAGGTTCAACAAAAAAGAATCGTGAATTGAAGGAAGTGAATTTTTGGTTTTTTTTAAAAAAAAATAATTGCAACAAAACCTACATCAACAGTTTATACTATATCCTTCAATCCTTGATATAGTTGAGATATGATAGTATGTTGGTTTGCACATACCCATTGTAACTTGTAAGCCTTTACTTTGATTAATTGTCGATTACATATTGTTGTAGAAGTTGTACAACTCGAACTAAAATAGATGTATTATGAATTTGTATCTGGTTTTAGTAATAAATAATAGATGCTAGACAAAAAGTTTTATATGAATTGAGGTTTTATATTTAGTAATTAAGATGCCTATGGATTTTTGGGTTAACAGTTTTCGATTTTTTGGATTAAAAAATTAAAACCCAATCCAACCCAACTAATATAGCAACCTAACTAAATCTAACCCAAGTATTAATCGGGCAGGTTACTTGGGTTTTCGGATCTCTTATACACATCTAGATGTGTATAAGAGACAGATCATAAGGTTAATTATGTTTTTGATTTTCGTGTTAACAGTGTAATTATACATGTTTAATTTATATTGTCTCTTATACACATCTAATCATAATAGGAAAAAATATGCATTATGATAAATTAGATGTTATTTCAAGAATAAAAAAATATAAATTAGATGGAATAATTAGGAGAAAAATGAAAATAAAAAATATAATTAAACTTTATTAGGTTATCGAGTTATTGAGTTGGTTTGGGTTTTAAAAAAATAAACCTAACCAATCAAACTCGAATAATCTAACCCAAATAACTCAAAATTTGATAACTCATCCCATTTAGCACCAAATTCATTTAGGTTGTGTTGGGTTTTCGGGTTGGATATGGGTGGGTTTGAACACCCGTACCAACAATAATTGCTGCTATTTCTTACATTGTGGATAAACTGTATTGGTGATGATTAGTTGGTTACTGCTTGATAACAAGCTTGCAATTCAGTAAGTTTTGATGTTGGCCCAATTGTCTGAGAATAATCACGAATGGATTATACTCATCAAGAATTCTCTTGATTTTTTTCTACCATTTCCCTATGCAAATTTGAATCCTATTATCAAGTTCATGTTTAGCATTCCATATATAATTTTGGATATATCTACTTTGAGTATTTGTGCCTGGTAGCAAACTTTCAATTTTTTGGTATATGGATCATTGAGCTCTGAATAAATCACTCCGCCATCTATGTTAATGTTTTCATCAAGGTGTAGACACATGGATGTGAATGAATAGATGTGATTCAGTAATCTCAAATGTTTCCAGAAGTACTTTCCTTCGAGTGTTTTAGACGTGTATAACTCGAATAATTCAAGAGAACATACAATAGCTGGTAAGCTAATTTTTGCTGCCATTGGAACAACATAGTTTAGATGTTTCATTGAAGAACACTTTAGCTTGACAATCGGGCAAATTTGTGGTGGTTGCAATTGAAATCTTGGATTTCATAATCCTTTATACTGATCTTGTATTATGTTATATGTACTCCCCACCCATTCTACTTTCAATATTCATACTTGAAGGATTAGTTTTCGTATGGATATATTAGTAGGATTTTTAAATTGGATGAATATATTGATGTTTGCTTAGTATTAGGAATGTGTTGCTATCAAGAGTTTTTTGTGAAATTTTTTTAAATTTTTTTTACAATTACTCATTGTGAATAATGTTAGTGAAAAAACACAATTTTTTATTGTAACAATTATAGATACAGGTATAGCATTAAGAGTATGAAAAAAAAATGCATACAAACAATTTTACATATTGAGATAGTAGCATACTGGAATTATTGGGGCGTTAACATTTTGTAATATTTTTCTTCCTTCATTTGCGGGTTCTTGATAATTATTAAAAGTTTAGTGGAAAAATAAATGAAATTGTAAGAAAAAATTATATGGTAAGCTATTTTTGTTAGAAAAATATATATAAATGCAATTGTGATTGAAATAAATAATTAATGTGTTACCATTAGAATCAGTCGCAAATTTATGTATCGCTTGACTTGTACTATCTCATTCAAATATAGAAGAGTTTGGAATTAATCTAGAGATATGAGTTATTGGCATGAGTTGACTTGTTCCTCGGATTGTTATGATTTCAGAGGTTGTAACATTGTGAAGAGTGTTGGTGAAAAAAAATAGTCTTTTGATTGTAGCAATTAGAGATATTAGGTATAGCATCAGTAGTACGTGTATTAAAATGAAGTAAAATAGTTTAATTGATTAGTGTAGTGGAATACTTTGAATTACTGTGGCATTTACATTTTTCAACATTTACCTTCCTTTATTTGCGGGTCCTTGATAATTATTCGAAGTGGAAAAAAGAAATAAAATTATAAGAATAAACATTACATGGTATACTATTATTTTGTTAGAACAATATATATAATTCAACCATGATTGAAATAAGTAATTAATGTTTTATCATTAGAATGAGTTGCACATGTATATATAGTATTAACTTGTATTACGTTTATTCAAATGTATTTTAGTTGACATTTCCACCTCGGTGATATAAGTTATTGGTGTGAGTTGAGTTGTCTCTCGGATTGTTACAATTTCAGAGGCTGTAACATATATAAATTACAACAATTATTTCCTAGGAATTTGATTTTATTAGTTCAGTCAACAGTAAGTCTTGTTAATGTAGTCACATTTATTTTAATAACTTTTAACAAACAAACGAAGTATAGAAAATAAATTTGTTTTACCTTCTTTAATATTTGTAGTTGATGGAAGTGAGTCATTTGGAAACCTTATAATGGATAATGTAGTTTGGGTTCCCGAGTTTTGGGATTCATTGGCTGCAATATAAATGAAGATATTAATAGTTTAAGTAGATGATTTACAATTTCTCAAAAACAATTGATGTTACAAATATAATTAGATCGATGTTGTGATGAATATTGGCTCCTTTGTTTATTAGTCATAGAATGACACTGACGTTGTATATTGTTGTTGTTATGTAAGCAAGATGTGTATAATAGTTTGTTAATAGGTTTGATGGATTTAAATTTTTATTTCTAGAATATTAGTTGTTAATGTCAATTGTCTTCTTCTATAATTGGCACATCGGCGTGTAGATATTGTTCCCTTTGTTGTTTAGAAGTCATTAGCTAGGGTTGGCAATTTCTTACACGATCCGATTACACGACACGAACACGGCACAAAATTAACAAGTTGTAACACGACCCAAAATTTATCAGGTCATTATTGGATCAACCCGTTAATGACACGAAATTAAACATGTTGGGTTGGGTCAACCCGTGGGTTGATACGATAACCCGTTAAGTTACTCTATGAATAAATTTTGCTGAAATTTTTATTTTATTATAATTTAATATAGTATATTTTAAGATTGTGAATAATAGAATTAATCAAATTAGATTATTAAATCAAACAAAATAATTATTTTTAATATTATCCAAAAAACTTCTATAATTTTAATTATGCATTTTAATTACTATACTAATAAGGTTAGTATTAATAATTGCTTGAGTTATTAAATAATCAAAATTTGAAATTTTAACTCAAATGGATCGCAAGTTATGTAATTGTTAAATAGACTGATATTCTCTGTTAATAATAACGGGTCAGACACGAACACGACACGAACCCGAATGGGTCAGACACGAACACGACATGATAAGAAACGGGCCCCACACCACACAACATGACACGAGCACGATAAAAAATGGATCACACTTGACATGATACGATAGCCTGATTGCAGACCAACAATAACTCGCTTAATGACTAAGCTATCTTCTCTCGTAGTCATTAAGCGTGGTAGTGATTTGTTTTGGCTTACAAATTAATGTTTGTGCTCCTTGTTGTGGAGGAAGCAAGGTTGTTGTCCCAGAATTGATTATTGGTGGCAAATGTCTCCTCATTTGTAATATTCACGTCGATGTGTTAGGAGTTGCTAATGTTGCTATAAATTCATTGATTGTTTTCTATCATGTTTTGTGATTCTTCATCTTTGTCATTGTTCGAGTTATTGTTGGTCTGCAATAGTTGTAGATGGTTGCATCGGAGACGAATTCATATCTAAGGGATAAATTAGTTGTTAGAATAATATTAAGAGATGATAAATTTTAAGTGTTTGAACAACAATTCAGAGCTATAATAAGACACACATAATTAGCCATTATGATTGATAATTATAAGTATTATAATAGATTTGATATCAAGTAATTTTTAGGTAATTTATCATGGTTTGCTTTTGTATTATATATTTTTATGATTTGGTTGTATTTTAATAAGATATTTTGGAAAGAGTTTTTTATTGTAGTGATTGATATGTAGTTTAAATTTTAATTTTTTGTAAATGATTTATGAAAAGTGTGTGGTTGAGATTTGGGTAACATATTGTAGATTATCTTTGCACACACATAGAATTCATTACGTATTAAATTGTGGAACGGTATAGTGGAATTTAAATCTTTTAATGAATTAGAAATATGTTAAATAGGCAAACATTTATATAAAGTTAGCTGCATAGTTCATGTTAGACATGGTGTTTTTCAATTTTATGCGTAATACATTGTAAATTTTAATTCAACGATTATTTTGTTTTCCATATTTAACAAGGCCAGTACTTTATTTGTTGGCACAAATATATCCTGTTTTGTTCTAAAATTTTATAATATTGAACTGATTTTTCGTTTTACATTGTATTTGATGCCGTTTACCTTTATTTAAAATTTCTAAATTTTGTTATATTGGGTTTGATTTTATTTTACATCGAAAATAAAATATTATGTTTTCAATTTTACTTCTATAAATGTGTGTATTCCCAATTTTTATTAAAACTTTATTAATTATAAAATTGGGAAATTGCTATTTTACTATAAATTGTTTACTATATATCAGTGTATTGAATGCAAAATGATAAGATATGCATCTATAAATGTAGATTACATAAGCAATTGATTTCTGGATAATGAAACAGATATATATACATATACATACATACATATATATATGTATATATGTATGTAGATGTGTGTATATATATATATATATATATATATATATATACACACACACATATACATATAGATGTACATATATATATGTACATATGTATATGGATGTACATATATCTATATATGTATATATGTATATGTACATGTATGTACATATGTATATATATATATATATACATATGTAGATATATATATATATACATATGTATATATATATATATGTATGTATATATATATATATATATACATATGTATATATATGTACATATATGTATGTGTATATATACATATATATATATGTGTATATACATATGTATATATATGTACATATACATGTATATATATATACATATGTATATATATGTATATATATATATATATATATATATATATATATACATATATATGTATCCCCTATTAGAAATTGTTAATACCATATTCATTTCACAAACCAACTTAGAGCATATAATTTTTTTGTCAACAAAAATATCGGGTGTATTCCGATAAGTAGTTAACATAGAACCTTTTTTTTTTTTATATATATATATATATACCCCACTTAATTTTCCAATCATTCACCTATTGATTAAAGTTCATGATAAGAAAACGAACTTATGAAATACCATAGGTTTAACAAAACTTTTTTATTTGTGTGAATTTTAGCTTGCAAAAATGGAAGAATATCATAAAAAAAATTACAATCTATAGCATGGATTTCTTAAATTAATCAAAAATTTGTACTAACATATGGTAAATGTTTACATTAGTATTTATATCGAGTATACATGTTCATATGACAAAAAACACATACTATTAAATAATATGCATACATAATCTAATTCCGAAAATTATATACACATACAAACACACATATTAGTATGGAAGCACATGCTTTGTATGTTTGAATATACTACTTGTTTAATTATTTATTGCTATGAATCAAAAAGTAAAGCATGTTTGGGAATTCTAACTGTTTGATTTTTTTCACTACACTTAATTTTTAACTTATATCATTTTTGTTTTAACGTTTAACTAAACAAAAGAATTTTTTGTAATTTGTATGAATTTAGAGAAATATTATACATTTTCTTTAGATATGCTATGTTGGAAATATAAAAAAATTGTTTAGTTTAATAGTTCAAGAAATTCCATAAAAGCTAAATAATTGTTTCTTGTGAATAACACATCTACCTTACAATTTTTACAATAGAAGTCCATTTTCTCGTTTGAGAAGTATCAAAATATTCTACAATGTTCGTTGGTATTCTATTTAACTTCAAAAATAGGAAAATTTAAAGTATCATCACTCGCTTATAAGCACAATGTATGACAAGAAATATCTAAGAGTTTATTATTATATCCATTTTGCAAGTTTAGCAATCAAAGAGGGTAGTATAATCTTGAAAAATATTGATAATTTATAGAGTTTATTGGAACCATTTATTTTTTCATTTATTTAAATTCTATCCTAACAACATTGGATTTATCAAGCGCATTAATAAACTTGATAAAGGAACTATTCATATGCACTAAATAGAAATTTCTAATTTAGGAAATAAAATATCTATTAAATATATAATTTGCACAACTATATGAATTATATCATGAAAATAGGAAAAATGTGAAAAACAGTCTACCACTATTTAGCAATTTATGGCTTGAAATTTAGTGATTAACTCATTATGTTAAAACTATCAATATGTATAATATTAAACTAAAAGGTGATATTCAATATTATAAATTTTATTTGATAGAATAAAATCAATAAAATATAGCTATAGTATTAAATATCAACTTGTACAGTAATAATACATAAAAGTAACAATAAATATTTAGTATTTAGGTTTTATTAGACAAAGTACATTTTAGTTACAATATAATTAGTAACTGATTTGATATCTCTATTTTTTAATATGTATTTTATACGGTTACTAATATTCAATATTAGATATGATTGATTTACAAGTCTAAAGATAAGACCAATATTTTTTTTATGAGGACAATAATTAGATACTAAGAATTTCTCTTATACACATCTAATAAATTTGGATGATATAAAAACCTTATGTAATATTAAAATTGTGCTAATTATTCAATGCATAAAAAGTGAACTAAAAGAAAAGTAATAATTGCAAGATAATGATTCTGTTCTTTTAAAAAAATAAAATAGGTGTGGATCCCATTTTTCACACCTTTTCTTACTCATTCAATCAGTTTAACAATAATCGAAAAGATAGGTTCTACATTATATTTGTTTTTTAGTACACCACATAGAAGTCAAATTCTTTTTATATTCTAGACAGCGAATCTCTTTCATCGTTACAAGACAACAACATTAGAGACAAAATAAATGGCATTGGATGAAGGAAGGTGAAGATTTTGGCAATATCTACGAAGGATAATGTCTTTGTTCATTCAAGTTTAAATGGCCTTGAGACTTTTAAGCAATTTTATGTCTCACATCTGTTCTTTTATTTTTTTTCTTTTTTGTATCAAAAATTGAAAAAGATTTCAGAATTATTCTCAAAAGAGTCTAAAAGTTTTATACGTGATAAGTCCCATTTTTTTAAAAAAATAATTTCTACTATTATTTAACTTAATTCCTAATCCTAAAAAAGTTTATTTGCATATATAATTTCTAAAATTCATCATTAAGAAATGGATACCAGATGGAATTCTCTATTTTATACAAAAATCTTACTCTAATTGTAAAGTAATCATTAAGATTGAAATTACATTTTAAAATGTAAGCTTTTAAAAGGTTAATGGTATTTTTTGTATCAAAATACAGTTTGGATGGTAAATTAAACAGATTTTTAGTTTATGGAGTTGAATTCATAATATTTTAGTTTTGGGGACCATATTGGAACATTTGTTTTAATTTTGAGGGTCAAATTGAGACTCTTTGAATTTGGAAGACTATATTGGAATATTTTTTTGAATTTGGAGGGTCAAATCGAGATCTTTCAATTTAAAAGCCCATGTTCAGATTTTTGCTTAGTTTGAATGGCCAAAATGGTATTTAACACTTTGAAATTAAAATAACCTTGTTTTTATTCTTTTTCTTTATTTGTCAAACGAATTTTTTTCTTTTAATATTTGTTAATAAACTATTAGTTTCTTTAATTGTATATAAATATTATCTAGTTAATTAATGTATCAACAACCTATATATGCTCATAATAATCATATGCATAATTCTATTTAATGAGAAATTTTATTCCTTTAATTTTTTTATAATTTTATTTAATATTCATATTCAATTTCTAAATCTATCCTAGAATTCTACTCTCTGAAAAATTACTTCAGTCAAATTTAATTCTAAATGAAGTCTCAAAAGTTAGTTTTTATTTTATGTATACCTTTTTAGGATTTTTTTTCTCCTTAAGGGTATAAAAGTAAAGGTGAAACATGTGTTTTATTTTCCAAGTAAATTTATGTTTTATTATTTCTTGATTTCTAAAATCCATCTATTAAATATTTCCTACTCATCTTTAATTTCTAAAATTCATTCCTAATACTCTATTACATAAGAAAATTTATTTCAATCAAATTCATTTCAAAATATGAAGTTTTAAAAGTAGATTTTATTTGTTCTTTGACTCTTTAAGGAGTATTGAAAAGAGCCTAAAAAATTATGAAAAATGTCTCATTTAAGTTGGGAACATAACAAAGTTGCTAAATTTTATAGTGAGGGTAACTTTAGAAAGAATATCTAAAATTAAATCAAACTCCTTCATTTATTATAGTATATATTCAATTAATTTTTTAAATAACTTTATTTACTAGTTATTATTTATTTCTAAATCTATCCCAAATTCTATTGTATGAGGAAATTAGCTTCAATTAAACTTAATTCTAAATATAAGTCTAAAAAGTTTAGTTTTATTTCCTATATACCTTTTATGTTTTTTTTTTCTCGTTGAGGGTCCAAAAGTATTAATGAAATATGTAAATTTATTTTTTCAAATAAATTTTAATATTTTTTATTATTACTTGATTTTTAAAATCCATCCTAATAAAATTATTTCCTACTTTTCTTTAATTTCTACAACCCATTCCTAATATTCTATTACATAAGGAAATTTATTTCAACCAAATTTATTTCTTAATATGATGCCTTAAAAGTAAGTTTATTTCCTCTTTTACTCTTTAAGTAGTATTTAAATAAATAGCCTAAATAATTATAGAAAAAGCATTCAAGTTAAGGGATATAATAAAGTAATTAAATTTTATACTAAGAGTAACTTTGGAAAAAATATCTGAATCACTAAATCACATTCCCTCATTTAATATAGCATGGATGTATTGTATATGTGTGTGTTAATAAAACTTGCCTTCATTAGTTTAGAAGTATAAGACGATGTCTATTACCTTTAATTTTACTTCAAGCACATGTTAAAAAAAAAAAAAAAAAAAAATCATGTGTTAGATATGTAGAATAATTTTTTTTTTTAAATTAAAACCACAAAAAAATAATTTTTTTTTGTCTCACTCTTGATTGTCAAGTATTCAAATGTTTATTATGTCTCATTTATAAGACAAAGAACTGAAATTGGAAAAGATTGTGCTTTTACAAATGTATAAACAATATCCCAAAATGTGTTTGACCAAAGTTGAGTGGTTAAGATGAATTCCAAGTATCTTACATGATTATTCTCAACATGCATGACCGAATCAACTCATATGTACTTGCTTAATGTAAAAAAATAAATTAAACTGGTTAAATTGAAATTTTCTGAATGTTGAAACACTAAATTGATAATAAATTCATATTTGAGTTCGAGATCTTCTTAAAACCCATAAAAACTTCAAAAAGATTAAAGGAATTCATAACTGATAATACTACTAATAGCATAACTAATTCTGTTGCATGTAATAAATAGTAAAAGAACTTGATGATTGTAATTAAATGGGTAAATGATATCAAATTAGGTACATTATTTTTGTGAAAATAATTGAAGAAAATACTTCAATAAACATGCATCAACAATGAAGCTAAATTAATAAAATAACTTAAAAAGAAGAAAAGTTTATTGAATCTATAATGTTTTAACAATCAGTTTCATTATTTTCAAGACATGGCTGATAAAGAGATTCCTTCTCAATCTAAGTTAGACCTTTGTTGTCGCTAGCACACTAAATTTCGGACCCAGAATGATAAAGTTGAAAATTTGCACAAAGATATTAGTACTAATAGTACTTGCCTGATGTCGTCCTGTCTGATGTTGTAATTGATAGTCAGGTAGTAGTGTTTATGTAGAAAATGAAAAGTTTAGCAGTTGAATATTGTAGGCAACCTGTCAGAAGTAGTAGAGTTCATGAAAAAGAGGAAATATTATATTTGTATTGTGGATTGATTGTAGAGTAGTATATTTTAGAAAGGTAACTAATGAAGAAAAGGTAGCAGTTACGAAAAAGTAGCCACTATCAGATATATGGAAAACTAAACATGAAAAACTAATGACATAGTAGTTTAGTGGTATTTACCTTTAGTGAGAGGTAATTTATTTTTTTTTTTTGAAATTTTCAATCTCCTTAAAATTAGGAAGGAATCCAAAGAAAGAGACCACCATACCAAGTTGTCTTTCCCTTTGTATATGGTAAGAGCACCATCATAAGTCATGTTTCACTGAAGGTTAATTACACTCTACCACTAACTAAAGTGTTAGTGATCACCAAAATTTAAGCTAGTAAAATTATTTACACATCTATGCCATGCATATAAAAGAATAGAACACAATAGGAATCCTATTGTGTTCTATTCTTTTATATGCATTTTGGTCCCATGAATCAATTCTTCTACCTAGAGTGTTACTTGATTCTTATAGAATTTGACTTGAATAGATGTCTAGAAATAAAATTCAACAATTTTTTACAATATTTCTCGACGGGATTTATTGAAAAATTTTAGCACTATAGTCAATTGATTGACGGTTAATTTTAATCATGTCAAATTTTTGGACTATATTGATTTCTTTAGCTCAAAATTTTGATTAAATAGGTAGATATACCTATAGAGAACCCTTTTAGATATTTAGGATTAAATTTATGTTCTAAATTAATTTGAGTCAATTAAGGAGAGAGAGAGAGAGAGAGAGAGAGAGTAATATAGGTTTAAAATAAGTATAGTAAAATAGGATTAGAATGGTTAAACAATGAATTGGCGCGATAAAAAAAGGTTAAGTAATCAATAAAATGATATAAGGGATTAAGGTGGTAGTGAAACTCAAGTTTAGAAGGTAAAATATAATTAACACATGGGTATATTAGTCTATTTAGGTAAAAGCAAAGACGCTATCAGAGTTGACAGTTAGGTCAGAGGCTTTAATGCTCAAAAAATAATATTGGGAATTAAATTTTAATTGAATATTAAACATTTTCATCAAGGGTAAGGTGTAATTAATCCTTCATTAGGTGATTTTGGCACTTATATAGACTACTAGTAGAATTTGGCCGTGAAATGTCCATTATTTTAACTAAAATGATTTTTTTTTTAAATATTTTAATTCTTTATTGATAGTTGATACAACATAAAGAAGATGATTGTACATCAAAGGTGTATATATTAGCAAAACTAATATATCCTAAGTGTTGGCCCAAAAGCAACCTAAGAGGGGGGTGAATTAGGTTGTCTCAAAAAACAAACCTTTTGAAGTGCTTAATGAAAATGCAAACTTTGTGCAACAAATGAATACTTAAGCACAAATGATCAAAGATAAATATTTAACAATCAAAGGTTAAAGAAGAAATAAAAGATTGAGATGAAGAATATCAAACCAAACTCCCAAGCTTCTCAAGCTTGGAGTAGATTCACTAGTAGTGCCTCTTCAAAGAAGGTGAGGCAATATCCTTCTAGTACACAAAGTAGGCTCACCCTTGCACCAACTAAGTTTCTCTAGTTGAGCCAAAGGGTTTTACACTACAACCTCACTTTTGTACACTTGTCATCCCTCCACTCTTACACTTGAAGAGCACTCACTAGTCTACTCTTGCTCACACTAATTTTCTCTAGTTGAGCAAAGAGAACTATACTACCCAAACCAATGATTACAACCATAATATTTTAGCCTATTTCTCCCAAAATAGCTCTTACACGTGTTTGTATTGAATGTAGTAGTTCCACACATCATTTGGATATCCTTGGGCTATTTATAGGTAAAAGATGTGCTGAAATTTGAGCTCCAATGGTCAAAAAACTAGCTGTTAAAAACTAGCCGTTAGGGGTTCGGACGGTAGTTCGGATGTCCGTTCGGACATCCTACAGCAACATGAACAGTGTCTCGGACGGTCATATGCATCCTACAGATTGACACGTGAACAGTGTCTTGGACGGTCATATGCGTCCTACAGCTCTGACAGAAAATTACTTCAGTTTGAGCTCCTTTCTTCAGATCTTATTCAACGTCCGATCTTTATGGCTTCGGACAGTCTTCAACGTCCGATCATCATACTTTCAAATTCCTTTTCTTGGACAGTCTTTTGCGTCCGAAGCACTATCCTTCGGACACTTATCTACGTCCGAAAGATGTGTTCTTCCTCGGTGTTGTCTAGTCATGTTTCATATGACCGGATGCTCCCTTGCGTCCGAGCTCCTTTCTTATGACGCTCTTCATCATCCGTAAGGTGTTGTTCAACTTTTGGTTGTTTTTCTTGATTGTGTTTGGATAAACATTTTCATTCGAGCCTTCCTATTTTTCTGCACACTTGTTTTCAAGCCGTTAGTACGATTTGGTCATCATCAAAACATGATTATCATAATTGGGGTCCAACAATCTCCCCCTTTTTTATGATGACAATCAATTGGATAATTCTAAAAACAACCAAAACATACGAAGCACAAGACAAGAGATTTTGTCCATTATTTTCTCCCCCTTTTGGCGTCATCAAAACATAAGATTAAAAACAGTTTATATACACAATCTCCCCCTTAAACTATGCATGCAATTCAAGTAAGTATATAGAGGATAAGTGAAGTTCAAAATATATCTTCCGTTCAAGAATATAAAATCAAGTCGTAATGAGGAAATCTATGCAAAGGATTAACATAAAGGCATTTATCACCAATTCCTTACCAATAGAAAGCATCATCAAAACAATAAATCATATGTGATGCAATTTCTTGTGATGCAAATTAATTCTAAAAATAAACCATTTAGAAATGAGAATGCTCTCCCTTTCTTTTGCAAGTAGTGACTTATTATAGACAAAAATTGGGGATACTTATTCCCTAGCATTCTAAACAAATTCAATCACATAGATGAGTAACATTCAAAGAACATATTTCATTTAAAAAAAATGAAATCACATTCTTAATACAAAATTTTAAATGTTACCCATTTCAATGTCATCTTAGCTCATACGCCTTGAACACCCTCCATTGAAAATTTATCTTGAATTCCTTGGTGTTCTCCAAGCATACCTACATGCAAAGTTAAGCAACAACTTTTGGTACCCAAACTTTCTTGGGTCCAATTGGGTTAGTAACATGCTTAATCACCCAAGTAGAATTTATTCCTAATTTTTCATTTCTTTTAACATAACAATTTTTCAACCTCTTCTGTCACTTTGTTTTCCTTAAAGCATGATCATAAATTCCTTTCATTTCTTTTGAAGACTGTAGAGAATTGACTGTATAAGATGAGGTTGAGTTAGTGTGGGATAAGTATTGAAAGGAAATTGAAGGAATAGATGATTGTCTTCAAGGAAGACAAAGGGATAAAAGAGATTGAAGGATTAGGATTCTTCTTGGACTAAACAATAAAGAGGATTTCTAGGTTAAAGAGGAGAAAATGGTTCATACTCGACTGATATTTTTGGGATAGAATGAGAATATAATGCTACATATGATTTTCAAGTTTTTATTTCTGATTTTTTAAGATTTTTTATTTTTAACTACGATTTTTAATTCTTTTAGGCATTTACTTAACGGTCACGTGACCAACGCGGCCTATTTCTATTAGAAATTTCAATTTTTAAAAATGGACATAACTTTGTTTAAATTTTGAAATTTTGGGGACTAAATCTATGTTGATCGAAAATTTTGGGACCAATTTATATATCACCCCAAATATTGGAGACTAAAAATTTGCATTTTACTCATACAAAAATTACCAATTCATAATCTCTACTCAATTTCTATCTCTTATCTTCATATTTCCCAAAGAATTCCTAAATTTAAAAGCGTTTGTTTGTTAATCATTTAACTATACTACTAAAGATTTTGTATAAAACGGGTAAAAAAGAGCTAAAGATCATCTTGAGTAAAACGGATATCAATACACTTTCTTGTACCAAATTCACAAAGAAAAACTAAAATTCTTCTTTAAAAAGTTAGGAACCCACATTTTGCAGCATAGTGAATGCTTTGTAGCTGTAAGGTTAAGATGGCAATGTCTTTTTGTATTCAGCAAACTTGTCATAATGTAAATTTAAATATAGAAGTATCAACATCTATTAAATTTGTAGAACACGAAAAACAACAAAAGATTAACCTACATTACTTTGATTTCATGAGAAAGGTGCTAGGCCAAATCAGGAAACTTGCAGAACAAATTATCCTTTTCAATTCATTACTCATGATAATATTGACTATTCCTATACACACTTAGAGTTGCTTGATTACTTATGTCTTATATTGACAGGCTTTTCAATGGGCATTTTGAAAATTAAACTTATTTAAAAAAGAAAATAAAGAATCAACACTCCATTGCCATTAGATCTTCTAATTTTAAAAGCATAACTTGATTTATACATTATGAAAGGATGTTGCAGGAAAGAATGGAACACTGTTTCACTCATATTTACCTCTTATTAGTGTTATACTATACATTGTGTGTAGCAAACTATGAATACAACATTTTTGGAAGTGATTAATTATCAAAGAAGCTTTCTCTTATGCTGAAGTTACACTAGTGGTAACTATATGAATGATGTTTTCAGTTAAAAAATATCGATTTCATGTAAAAATTACTGTAGACAATTAAAATTTATTTCAATTAAAATTATCATTTGTCTATAAATTAATTTAATTGGCATATTTATGGTCCAATTAAATAATGCCATATATTATATATTTTGGAACATTGGATAATTTAAAACCAATTATATTGCTCCTACATGTCAATATGAGGTAGTTCGACCAATTAAATGTATTTGTGTCGCTCTTCCAATTAAATTGTGCCATATCACATGTCTGCAAGACTTGGCCAATAAAGATATATGTACTCTAGTATTTATCTCTTTGTTAATAAATAAAAATAAGGAGATAATATCAAAGTAGTACAGTCCTTATGTGTGTAAAGAGATAAGAATTTGTTTCTTGGTATGCAAGTAAGAAGTTACACATGTACTACAAGTCCTCTACCTTGCTCCCCTCCCATACATGTATAAATAGGGGTCATCCCTCAGAGGTTCAAGACACACATATCCACAGACACAGATAGATATACATACACACATATTTCTGAAGTCTGCAAGTTGTGGAAGCTCTGAGTTTTCAAATTTTCTCTTCAAATCTTTCATATATCAAGGTTTGAAGATCTTCATCAAGTGTTCTTCAGGTATTCCGTATCAAGGGTTGAAGAATTCAATATTTGGTTCGGGAATAATATGTGAAGCCCTACGGATCGTGTAAGAAGTAAAGAATCGATATGAATTTTCTCCACATATTGAGAATTTCCTATTCTACACTGTCTCTTATACACATCTAGATGTGTATAAGAGATTTTTATCACTATATTTCTTGTATGTTGAACAGTTTCAGACCTACACATCTTGTTGTGTATAAGACTATAGGCCAAAAATATAACAAAGGCCACATCAATCTAAATTCATAAAACAAACTATCTTGGATATCAATTAAATTGTAGGACAAAATTATTTAATTCTTAACTGCAAAGTTGTTCAATTAAGTTCGATATTACTAATATGCTTGGCGTTCCTAATTTCATGCAAATGTCAATAAACTATCAAGACTATGAGATTGAAGTTCATATTGTAATTTAACCAAAGCTGTAAGGGAGGGGTGATGGGTTAGCAATCAATTAAATTTCTATATACCTTTTCACCCTGTCTCTTACTACACATCTGGGAAAATGACTCTAATGCAAAATTGCCAAGATTCAATATAGCTTCAAAATATCCTTTCAATACTTATTTAAAGAAGAATTTTAGTCAAGAATTAGTTTGTAAATTCATGTTTTTTTTCAAAAAGCATGGGATGGATTAGTAAGTCCTAAACACAACAACTTTACTAGACAAAAAGTCCTAAATGGTTGTATTAACAACCCAAACCCTCGAAAAGAAGAAACCCACCATCTCTCAAACAAAAAAGCCCTAACAACAATAAAATTAATCGAATACTACAATACTAAAAATGGGGAATTAAATATATAAATCAACATCTGTCAAAACTATGACAGGGAAAACAACTCTTCTAATTTTCATTACTTTGTCTCATGAGACACGATCCTTTAGGACTTTTTGTCTAGTAAAGTCTGTCTATTATACACATCTTTAACCATGCAAAAATAAAAGAGTCTCTCAAGACTTTTGTGAAGGGAAATATTATCAATTTTTTTTTGCAAATATAGGTAAATAAAGAGAATTTGGAGAATCAAGTAATGGCTTTTCTTCACTGAAATTTCTAATAGAAATATTTCGCGTTGGTCCTAACTATGAAAAATAGGAAAATGTCAATGTAGCAGGAGAGACATAAAAGGGGTCAAGTATTCAAGATCCAGTATATATTTACCTATATTTGCAAAAAAAAACTTCATAAATCATAAACAAATAAGTAATTAACAAACAAAAATAGCAAAATTTTTAGAAGAACTCTTATATAATTCGGATATTAAATGAAGAAGAAAAAGGAAGAACCAGGGCATATGATAAAGGAAAAATAACTATGAAATTCTGGATAAAGGGCTACAAAAAAATATTACAAACATTTATTTCTCTCCAGATCCTGCAACAAATCAAGAAATTCACATTAGTAAAAATTGGATAGAAAAAAAATGGAGCAAAAGTTGAAAAAAAAATTCTAGAGATAGAGAGTTAAGGTCTCATGGGAAAAAAGGGCATGTTGATGTCTTCTTTATTTATGCAAATTAGGCACAAAGAAAAGGATAAATAGAGGAAGTTTCATCAAATCTGATTTTGGCAGAAATGGAAAGATAAAGATGGAAAAGAAAGGAAGAAAGACTCACCAAAAATAGAGATGAAAGACAAAAACTTGGAGACTTTCAATTTTGTTGGCTTGGATGAAATAACAGATCTTATTTTGTTCAAAAAGGCTATAAAATTACATAATTTCTAGGAAGAATGACAAAAATAAATGGGCAAATGGTAAGTGTATTATAAATTTAGTTGATATGGCATGGTTGAATCTATAGAAATTCAAGAAAGAAGAAGACTGATTGTGGAAAAGACAGAAGAAGAGAGAAAAAATAAGGCAACGAATGGAGTAGTATTAATTAAGGGGAGTTTAATCAATCCTAAACTTGATCTAAAGGCTAGCATGAATTGTAGTTAAGTTAGAACACATATCCAAGGGTCAAAATATTGATAGACATCCAAGCCTAAAAAGCCTAAAATAGAGCTTATTTAGTCTGTCATGAGTTAACTAATTTCTAGGCTATAATGTAGTACATAAGGTAGGTAAAATTTTCTTGCTTTTTCCAAGCCATGGACAACAAGAAATACCTATAATATCCCTTTACAATATTTTATTGTTTATAACAAAATGGCATTTTTTGTTATTGTAAAAAAAAGGGCCAATTGACAAATATAACCTTCAACATACAAATCATATACAATACATATAAGGGCCACAAGGAGTCATTTTTTATAATAGAAATAAAACAACAACAAAAAGGCTCCTCTACATTTATTTACCACATCAGCATTCCATGCCACGTGGCAATTGAAGAAGTTTTTAAGCTTCTTATCTGAATGTTAGATAGTCAAGCTTCTTCTTTGCTTCATCCAAGATTCCAGCTTCCAACTAAATAGGAGACAAATGCAAAAGAAAAATATTTTGTGTTCTTTTTTGCAACAATTTGGAATTACTCTAGGTATTCTTATTAGGACAAATTTGTAAAGCTTATTTTTTTTTAAAGGTAAATGACTCTAATAGTCACTCACATGTTTATACTTTTTTTAGTCCTTCATATTCAACATGATGCATTTAATCCATTTTAGTCTGTTTAACACAATTACATGCATATTTTAGTGAGAAATAATTACATGTGGATCACATGTTACATTTTTCTGGGGCAAAACTAGCAATACAAAATTCTAAATACTAAATGATACATCTAAAATTGTCTCCACCCGCCACCGTAAAATTCTTACCTACTATCAACACCCCATTTCCTTTGCTCACCGCTTCCCCTCTGCTACTCCGTACTCCAGCAACTCTAACCCTCTTCTTCATCTCCTCACAACTCCAGTCCTATTCTTTCTCCCTCGTAGCCCCTCCCTCCTACAACCTTACATTCTTTCCCTTACTCATGCAACACATCCCCCTTCTCCTAAGGTAGGATAAACAGATGGTGGTAGACTAGTTGGGTGGCTGTGGTGGTTTTTTTTTTTTTTGTGGATGTTTAGTGTTTAACTAGGGTTATGTGTTGCTAATTTTAGTTAACATGTGATACACATGCGGCTATTTCTTGTTAAAATACAATAATACCTGTAGCTGTGTCAAGGAACCAAAATATTGTGTTTTGAATTTGTGAGGATGAAAATGTATAATTTTGAATGTGAATGACTAAAAAAGTACAAACGTGACAAACGAGGGACTATTAGAGTCATTTTCCCATTTCGTTTTCATAGTTTTAAATTAATTATTTACAAAATAATTCTTGATTAAAATTTTTTAAATATGATCTAAAAGTTGGTCTAAAACTAGGATTTTTAACATTATATTTGGATTAAAAAACAAGTTCGATTAATCAAATGTGACTACATAAATTGGACAGAGAGAATAATTTAATCCTGCAACTATCTTTAAAAAGATTTGGGGCAACACTAATTATTATTTTTTTATTTTTTAAACTCACCTCTCTCCTATCACTTAGTGACTCAAATCTATGATCAATAGATGTTATAGAGAGAAGCGTATACCACCTAAATTGTACTTCATTGTCGAGAAAGACCAATTATTAATCCAAAGAATTTAGGATAAGGATTGATTATATAAAAGAACTTGAGAGACTATTTTATATACTTGTTATGTGTACTTAGATTAGCAGAACTTTAAACTTTCAATTTTGTAGAAGATTTTACAGTTCCTCAGTACTAGATCTATCCTTAATTGATAATATTTCCCTTCACAAAAATCTTGAGAGACTCTTTTATTTTTGCATGGTTGATTAATTAAAAATTAGTTTTCATGTCTTTTATCAAGAGTTAGTTTTTTCTACACTATTTGTGTAAAAAAAATTTATACCATTATATTTAGATGCGTACCACATGTGTAAAAAATAATATTTGAAATTGAAAAAATGATTACATGTATGAATCTAGAGTCAATGGTGTAAAAAATTTTGAACACCAAATACCATATTTATTTTTCTTTCCAAAAGAAAAAAAAAAGATTTAATAACTCTTTTCTTTTGTTAACAAAATAGAAAGGAACATTAAAGTTTAAAAATTGATGAGATACTTGGTTTCTTATACACAAGAATGTATAAACTATATACACTCCATTATCAGTATAAGTTTGAGTCATTCTTTCTTTCTTGTTTGTTTTGAACTAGTATGGATCATCATATTAATAAATTAATCAATTTGAAACTCTAATTACAAGTGAGGAATGAAAATATTTATTTTGTAATACTTTCATTCTCATAATGATCAACCAAACAATCTATAGTTTTGATGTTAGAAAATTCCAAATAAAGGTCAAGGTGTAATATATTCCTAGGTAAATTCCATGTTAAAGGGTTCCTCCAACGCAAAGGCGAACTCATGAATTACAAACCTGAGACAAGAATGACAAAGGCGGGGCTTGTATATCTAGGGGAATTTACGATGCTCAAGTTAGTTCACTTAAACAAGAGTGAATAATTGAGGGACAAACGAGAGGCAAGTGATAGCTTTGTAAAATAGCGTTCTTTAACCCATGAAATCCATAGTATTATACTAGTATTTGCTTGATTAATGTGTGTATTTTTTTTTCAATTAGTGTTAATTAGTATTTTTTATGATGTATGTCAGAGTAAAAGTGAAGTTTTAATAGCAAATTTTATGCTATTTGTAGTGTATTTTTGGTGATCTATTGTTTGTAAATATCACAGTTGGGCACAAGTGAGGACATCCATAAAGTGAAAGACTAGAGCGTAAAATGAAGAATTCAAGAGTCCAGATGAAGACATGGACTGCGGTGATGCGTGCTAATTATACTAAAAAGTGCAATAGTCAAACACGTAATAAAGTATAGTACCGTTCCTACGAGGAAAAGCGAATGAATTAAAAGTAACCACAACAAGACTATAAACGTTACCTGAGTGATCGAAAGAGAGAATAAATTAACTAATTAAACTACGACAATTAAATAAAAAAAAAGCATTGCTGGCCTAAATTTCCTTCTAGAAAAATTATTAGCTGAGATATACTTGGAGATAAATCAAATAGTGTTAATCTTTAATTATTAAAGATAAATAGATACAATTAGAAGTGTATTACATCATCGAATAGAATACAAATTATAATGTAAACAGTTCCTATTTGATTGAATCCGCTTGCAGTTGAAGATATCCAAAAATAATAAATATTAAAATAGAGTCCTACTCTATTTTATACAAATCCAAGTTAAACCAACTAATAATCTTGCTTGAAAAATAGGCAAGATGGTTGGATAGTCATCAGCCAAAATCTTTGTGATAAGCTTCAATAGACTTGGAAATGGATAAATTAATCAAGTCACTTACAAATGAGTACATGTGATGATATTTATCCAAATGATTGCCGATAAGCAATTGTTGGTGCAAATCCACAACTTGCGGAGAAGTCTTCCCAATTAAAATCGCTATAAATAGCCAAGCATATGGGGATGGCAAGAGCACTAAGAATTAGCAATAACAGATCATTTGCAATAAATAAAAAATCATTATCATCACAATAAGGCAGAGAGTATTAGCAATAAAGAAAAGGAGAGATTAGCATTAGCAAGCAAAAAAAAAAAAAAAAACGTGATGTGAAATAAATAAAAAAAATAGAGAGGTATGCAGTTGTTCGTTAATTTTTTTTTTTAAGCATCTTTGGTACATATTTTAGATTTATAACCAAGACCCAATTGTTTATTGGCAAGAAATATTATCGTGTAATCTTCTCAATTGTCAATGGAAGCTTGGTAATTTTTTTTTTTTTTATTGTTTTACATTATTGCGTTTATATTATTGTGTTAAATTTATTCTTGTGTTAGTATGATTGTATTAAATTTATATTTATATCTCTTGATTAATTGGGGGTATTTTCTCGAATATACATAGAGAAAAATAATTAATGAATAATTTATATTAAAAATATATAAATTATTCAGGAGTATGGATGCCATCACGATTTAAACCTTATTTGCATTAGGAGAAATTTTGTTGAATACGAATTTGAATTGTCAAATGGTTAAATATTTTGACGTGGAAATCTCGTACAAATTCAATCTCCACAAATTTAGATGGCACGCCAGTGGGACCATACTTCTTCTCCCATCTTTTCAAGGAATATAAAAATATTTAATTCAATCAAAAAACATACATATATACATATATAAATTATGTATGTTTATAGAAATATATATATTTCATTGTTTTTACCCCACTGATTGATTTTCATGTAGTAAAATATATATGCACAGATTTGAATTCAATGGCAAGTGAAATCAAAATTTCAATTCATGCATTCACTGAATGATTGGATGTACTTTTATTAAAAAAAAAAAAAAATTACTATGCCATTTTTTAAGGGTATCCCAAAATCGGATTAATGATATATATGTTTGAATTTAATTTCTTTTGAAACTTATAAAATCCCTTAAACAGATTCATGACAATTCTCTTGCATTATTCCCTCAAACCTATTTATTTTGGTACAATACTTAGTTTATATACCACAATTTGTCCATCACCATTAAGATGTTATTTGCGTTGGTAGTATTGGATTCCGAATTCGGTTTTGGAATCATTTCAATATAAAAATCTTTTAAGTTAGGACTCCTACTAATTATCCAAGTTACTCATGGGTCTGTATCTTTATAAATAAATACAGCATCTAGATGTGTTTTCACTTTAAATAGATTGCTACAGTTTCATATCAGCAAACAAAATATTAGAGAAGCCTTTTAAAGTCTTCATGTAGTATTTTAGATACTTATTGAGTAGTTATATTTGTTATTGTTTTAATTGTTATTTTCTTCTAACCGTTCTATGCTTGAATGCTGTCTCCTTGTACACATCTATTGGAAGTCTAGCTTGGACAAAAATGATTTCTTTTCAAAATGTTTCACTAGAAAGCCATCATGCATATCATTAATTATTTTTAATGAAAATTATAAACAAATATATATATATATATATATGGATTTATACCTATGTAAAAGAAACAGAGATTTTTTTTTTTTTTGAAAAAGAAGGTTATTGTACTAACCAATATTTTTTTTTGGGAAAAAATTAATAAAAAATTAATTTTTTTTTGGCAAACAAAAGAAAATAAATAAATAATTTATATATATTTATTATTATCTTTGTTTGCAGCATACTTATAAGAAGGAAATTGCGATCAAGAAACCAAACTTCACCTTGGTTATATTCAAACCCTTAACCAAGGTCAAGACATGGAAGGACATTTTAATGATCCCCTTGGCTCCAATCGCATGTAATATGGTTCAGGTTGGGGACCAACGATTTCTTGCACTAAGTTTGTCCTCTATTAAGAGGGCTCACATTGGGAACATGGCTCCAATCGCAAGCAACATGGTTCAAGTTAGGGACCAACGGTTTCTTGCACTAGGTGCGTCCTCTATTAAGAGGGCTCACGTAGGGAACATGGCTCCAATCGCAAGCAACATGGTTCAAGTCGGCGACCAACGGTTTCCT
The DNA here is from genome assembly GCA_025175665.1 of Cinchona pubescens. Classification (NCBI taxonomy): domain Eukaryota; kingdom Viridiplantae; phylum Streptophyta; class Magnoliopsida; order Gentianales; family Rubiaceae; genus Cinchona; species Cinchona pubescens. Next base: position 49,155 of record JANKKI010000548.1, read on the forward strand.
ACACTAAGTGCATCCTCTATTAAGAGGGCTCACGCTGGAACATCTTAAGGCCTTTGGGCGGTGCTTCCTTTTAAGGAAGTTTCATATTCCAAAAGTGCTATTCCTATGGAAAGAGGCCTTTACCCAACTTTGGTTCCCTTTGAAAGAAGGGATTTAAACCGAAAGGGGGCAATATCCAAATGGGGGATCCATCCCTCCAAACGTGGAGTTCTATGAAAAAGAATTGCACATCACTGATGGTTCTCCTCCGCAATGCTTTCTGTGGCACTCCATAAAAATGGTACTCCAATTGAAAATGTGGCACTTTATGGCAATAGGCTTCCTGAACAAATTTGGTTCACCCTACAAAGGGAACCCCTTATATGCGGTTTTTCATCCAAGGAAAACCTCATCTTCAAATAAGGCGTTCTATAAAAATAGAGCTCCTATGCAAGGCATGAGTTACCCTTTGGGGAAAGGACCTTTGGTGTTCCGTGAAAATGGAGCTCCATTTCGAAAGGCAGTTGCCTCCCCTAAGGCAACATATGCCCAAACAATGGCGTTCTATGAAAATGGAGTTCCAATTCAAAAAGTTGTTTACCCTCCACGGGGAATAGCCACGGTGCTCTATAAAAATGGAACTCCAAGTCAAAAAATGGCACTTTATGAAAATAAAGTTCCAAAACAAGGGAATCCTTGTAGATTCACTTTGGTAAGAATTTTTCTCACCAAAAGAAAACATCATTCCTCGAGAAAAGACGAGTACTTAAGATGCATGAGCCTTCTCTTCGATGGAATAAAATGAATCAAAATGGCAAGAAAGTCGTGCCGAGAACAAATGGAAAGCATGAAAATCTTGAAACTTTGAATTTCTCACGATAGGGTGAAGTCATCTACAAGCAATGAAATAAACCTAACTTCACCCTGCGAGTGTTGATTCTCTTATACACATCTAGATGAATGTGCATTAAGAGAATTTAAGGTCTTGTATCAAGCCAGAGACCTATTCAACCCTTTATGCCTCAAATCCAAAAGAATGAGCTACCAATTCTTAGGGATGGTAGAATCTTGCTTGAACGAAAAGAAAACTTCTACTCAAAAAATATAGTAAATACAATGATGGTAGAAGTAAAATCGGTTGAACCTCTTAAATCTGGAAATCAAGATGGAACCAAAGAAGCCGGAGAAATCCGTTCCAATAAGGTGTACCTTGGGTACTAACAAAAATGGTACCAACACTAACAAAAAGAAGCACAAAAGTCGAAAGAAAAACAAGGAAGGACAAGATGGTTCAACCAGTTCCAGTACTGGTCCGGTGGAAAGAGACCCTACAAGTTTTTCTTTCACTAATGACTAGTCAGGATGAACCAAGGCGAATTACCCGCTCCATGTCTAAAAGAGTCTTATTGGGGAATACATCTCAAATCCTCATCTAGATGAATATCAAGAGACTTCTTATACACATCTAGACCCATGTATAATTATAGACCTGTCTCTGAAAACACAAATTGAGAATGATGGGAAAGAAAAGTTGTCGTATGAAGCATGGAAAAGAGCCCAAGAAAAAATCTTAGCTCTCATGGCTGAGATAGAAAGTCTTAATGCGACTATCCTAACAATAGGGAAAATGTGTCCAACCATAGCAAACGGCGATTCCACCATTCCCAGCGTATGCAGGGTGCAATGGGCAAGCTAGTTGCATTATACACACATGTCAAATATTAATACTACATGCTAATATAGATCCTAACCTTATCAGCCTTATTAATAACATGGTAAGAAAACAATTCAACCAATGGGAAGGAGGAGAAAATAACTACTCAAGGTTAATCTCCAAACCATATCCATCATGGATTGACAAAGTTCCTTTTCCACCTGGTTTTACTCAACCAGAATTCAAAATGTTTAATAGAAAAGGAAATCCGCGACAATATGTACCACATTTCCTGTCACGACTTGCTCCATTAGGAGAAAATAAGCATCTGTGGATGCAATTGGAAGGAACCTACCTTCACTTGGTATTCAAATCCACCGGAAAGATTGATTCTTAATTGGGAAACCATGGTGAGTGAATTCTATAATCAGTTCAGCAATACAGAAAGGACTATTGGAGTTGCTGAACTCATTGAAACAAAACAAATGAACAATAAGCCAGTTTTTAACTTTATAGCAAGGTAGCAAGAACTTACCTTCAAGTGTCCACAAAGGTTCACCTAAGTTGAAATGGCTCGGATGTGCCTGAACAACTTTAAGCATGAGCTTTCTGTCCATCTGATGCCTCAAACATTTGAGGGTTTCAATGACTTTTGTACAAAAGCCCATGATTTAGAAATGCATCTTAATAGGAGGCGTTCTAGGTCAAGGCCTACAGAAATAGTCAAAATCACAATGGTGGAGACTAAAAGAAAGAAACCTATAGTCATAAAGCTAATGAAAATAAGAAGGGAGAAAGACCTCTATCACTGAAGGAAAGAGTTCAAAAGAAATTTTCATTTTTTATGAGATTGTGGATGATTTACTCAAAGAATTGCTTGAGCAGAATTTAATAACCCTTCCCAATATTGAAAGACCACAGGATGTGGGAAAAATAGAAAATCCAAATTATTGTCCCTATCATCGTCTGATTGGCCATTCAATTGAAGCAAAATGCTTTGTGGTGAAGGAGAAAACTCATAAGTTGATTGATAATGGGGACATCGAAATCCCTTATATCGAGAAAACTTCTTCCAACCCAGTAAGTGTCATGGATGAGGAAAATTGTCCTCAAGTTTAGAATTCTAAATTAGATGATGTTGAAGAAGATCATGAAGAATGGATTGTTTATGAAAGCAAAGGAGCAAAGAAAAGGCGTCAAAATGCCTTGAGAAATGTTGTTCCAAAATCTAAAGACTTGTCTTTTAGAAAAAAGAAAAGGGGGATGAAAATCTCTAAGAAAAAGAAGATTAAGAAGAATTAGTCAAAGAAAGCCAAGAAGATAGAAAAACCTGTTGGAGAGTTATTGGTTCAATCTCCTAGAGTCCCAGTAACTCTCGATGAATTCATGCCTGAAGGTTTTTGTAGCCATAAAAGGCAAGATAACAGGAAGAACTGTCCTATCTTGCAATCATATTTCTATAGGGGAAGAATTCAGTGATAATGGAGAATCTTATTGATAATTGTACGATTGATTCACCAGTGTATTCCTTAAGAGCATTGTCGTTGTCATCTAAGTACATACCGGCAACTCCTGTGGGTTCACCTATATCCCTACACATCTAGATGTATAATAAGAGACTTATTACATACCGGCAACTCCTGTGGGTTCACCTATATGTATAAGCTACTTACAGGATTTATAATAAGTGACTTATTAGACTCAGATACAGAAATCAAGTTTGGGGGATGCATCTCCTTTGGTGTGTAAAAGTCCATTAAAGGTTCATTGTCAAGTCCCCTTAGAACCAAATTCTCCAGCTTACGAGCTAATAAATTTGGGTTTTACACCATCAAAAGATAAATTGGCTCAAATATTAGAGAATTGGGGAGTGTTAAAGCCATGGCAGCTTCGGAAACAAAATATTGGACATCTTGGTTATGCCTCTGATTCTGAAATCGAAAAAGAGTCACAGAAAAAATCAAGGGTTTGGAAACACACGGACGGTGTGGAATTATTACAGTTGATGATGACATTTGGTATGAGCCAAATCAATGGGTTTCTAAAGAATCCTTTTTAGATGATTTTGATCTATACTCCTCTCTACCTGCAGCAAATCTATGTTACATGACCCCTGCTAGGTAATGAAGTAGTATCTACCGAAAGTTTGGAAATCATTCATGTTTCATGTAATAGGGTTGCCATCGACATTGATTTTGGCAATAAACTTTGTGGAGTTTATCAAAACGCACTGGACCAAGCAAAATGTGTGGTAAATGTGCAAAGGGTAAACCCCTCAAGGGCCAAAGTGCTTACTAATTTGGATAACAATCTCTTGGATCCTTATAGAAGGAATATATTCCAAGTAGAATTGTTGAAAACTCCATACCCTATTTGGGTAGATCGGGTCCCGTATCCTTAAGGGTATAATATCCAGCAATTTTTCGTATATAATGTTTTGGGTGTCCAAGAAAACATTTGGTTTACTTGTTAGCAGCATGTGGAGACACTGTTAGAAGTCATGCTTCCTTCTCCTAAGACAGTTCCCTTTATCTTTGGAGGGTCGTGCCACGAGTTGGTATTTAAATCTATTACCAAATTCAATACCTTACTGGGATACTTTGTAGATACATTTTCGTACATTTTATGTATAAGACATAGGGCAACCAAATTGGGAAGAATGGGAGGTTGATGAAGATGAAGAAATATCTGTTCAAATGTACTCCCCACCCAATGAAACTATAGGCGAAGTCATTAAAAGTACTCTTCAGGCCAGAATAACGGCTGATCTTCTTCCAGAAAATCTTTATACTCAAGATGTGATTGAGACTCCGTTTCCTCAAGGGTACCAACTCCCAAATTTCATAAAGTATACGGGATATAGTTCGCCTGAAGATCATTTGAGAAGATTTTTAATACAATGTGGGACAATCGCTCAAGTATCTGTGTTTGTCTTAAGCAATTTCTGTTATCTTTAGATGCTATGGCCATTGATTGGTACTATTCCTTAGGAGAACTGACAATCTCGAAGATGGGAAACCATGAAAATGTTTTCCTAAGCAAACAAGTTTAGTATCGCCGAGATTCTCAATATCTACATCAAAGGGCCATAGATAAGATAATGAAACGACATGAAAGACAAATGAATGATGACCAAGAGTCATCAGTAGATTCTATCAATATGGTCCACATAGTTGATAATGATTTTGAGGCCAAAGATAAGGTCATAAAAGCTTGTCCAGCTCACACAGTTGAAGGGAGACGAAAAAGACTTGTTCAAATTCCCATCAAGGAAACTCAAGGTCTGTTTTTAAATGACCATACTCAAGGAGGAAACCAACATCAGTTAAATATGATATTTTGAATCATTTGACAATACCATGCTTAGTGTATTTGATGCACTATCCCTATCTGAGGAGGTTCGACAATCTCTTATTTATCCATTAAATGAAGCCGAAGACTTTCAAAAAGAGATGAACCCAAAAGAAAAACCTTTAACAAGTGTCAATGAACAACCAAAAATTGTTCGTGCGGCTCAGAATTACCTTTTCTAAAGATGATATCATGACCGATGATCCAAATCGTAATCACCCTCTCTATATAACTGGGGTGGTAAATAATTTCAAGGTCTCTCGAGCCCTAGTGGATAGAGGCTTAGCGGTCAATTTACTACCAATAAAGGTATTAACTGCATTAGGCATTCACCATTTAAGGCTTCAATCTTGTAATTTGGTTATCCAAGGGTTCAATCAAAATGAACAAAGACCCATTGGTAAGGCTACAGTGAGAACAAAGGTTGGTGAAATAGAAGGGGACACTAAGTTCTTTGTATTTGATGCTGACACGTCCTATAATATTTTGTTAGGGCGGCCATGGCTTCATAATAATGGTGTGATCCCTTCTACTTAAAACCAGTGCTTAAAGTATCTTTGGGGAAAAAATTATGAAAAAAGACGAATAGTGGCTGATAGTGCTCCGTTTAGTGAGGCGGAATCATACTATGCCGATGCAAGATACTACAAAGTGATGCCCCTGTATAAGGAAAAGGGAAGGAGAAAAATATTACAAATACCTTAAAGAAGAATGCCCTCCGTTATATCACAAAATCTCAAAGAAAGTTGAGGGCACCCGCCTTTGAACATTCCAATCTACTTCAAACCTTGTAAGATGATTATGTCATTCCTTTGAGAAGTCTGGAATGTTCATGTGTTGATACATATGACTCCTTTCATGTACGTAAAGGGAGGTACCCCAAAGAAATAAAGTTTCATGCTTTGGAAAATTTAGATGATCAATCTCTCAAGTTTGTTCCTAAGGCACCCAAATCTAGAAGGTTTCATAAAAATATGAGTTTTAACCCGGGGACAATACAGATGTTGAGAAAGAATGTATTTGATCCAAATAGAAGGAGGAATAAGGAATTCCCTTTTGACTTTGTCATGAACAAAGAGCATAAAAGGGCATTAAATCATAGTGGGGACGTACTCCAATTTCCATGGGGATTCGGATATGATAGGTATGCATCAATGCTTCTGTGAACTTGGATAATTGAAGAGGAACCAAGGCCGACATACACCATGGTAGAAAATGAGGCACAATAATATATCTCACTCTTAAAAGAGTATAAAGATGTGTTTGCTTGGAAATATGATGAGATGCCTGGTTTGGACCCAAAGATTGTAGTTCAGAAACTGTCAATTCGTCATGGAAAAAGCCCAATAAAATAGCCTCAAAGAAGAATGCGCCCTGAGTTAGTAGTACAAATTGAAGTGTATAAGAGATAAACATAGTTATTCTCCAAAGGTACTTTTATGAGCGTAGATCAATATCCAACGTAGCTTGCAAATATCGTACCGGAAAGAAAAAGAATGGACAAATTCGTGTTTGTATTGATTTCAGGGATTTGAATCAAACTTGTCCTAAAGATGATTTTTCACTACCAATCACTGAATTGCTTGCTGGATGCAACTATGGGATATGAGGCATTGTCCTTCATGGATGGGTATTTAGGATACAAGCTAATCTGTATGGTCCCTGAAGATGAAGAGTTGACAGCCTTTAGAACTCACAAATGTGTCTTCTACTACAAAATCATGCCTTTTCGATTGAAAAATGCCGGAGCAACATGCCAAAGAGCCATGGTGAATATTTTTGGAGATTTACTACATGATTGTATTGAATTCTATGTAGATGATCTTGTAGTAAAGACTAAAAATAGAGAGAATCATATTGGTGATCTCAGGAAAATCTTTACAAGGTTGCGAAGATGCCAATTGAAAATGAATATACTAAAGTGTGCATTTAGTGTTTCATCTTTCAATTGGCATCTTTAGATACCACATCGAAGATGAGCCAACTAAGATAAAAGCCATACAGGATATGCCTGCACCTAAAAATCTTAAAGAATTAAGGAGTTTGCAGGGAAAGTTGGCTTACATAAGAAGATTTATATCCATTACATGAATTTGGCTGGAAGATGTCATCCATTTTCAAAGCTAATGAAAAAGGATACACCTTTTATTTGGGATGATGCTTGTCGAAACGCTTTTGATAGCATTAAAGCTTATTTGACAAAGCATCCAGTATTAATGGCTCCAATTCATTAATCTTGTACATCACAGCTTTGGATAATTCCCCAAGGAGCTTTTCTAGCTCAAAAGAATGAAAAATGGAGGAAAGTTGCTTTGTACTATCTTAGCATAACTTTGGTAGGTCCTGAATTAAATTACTCAATTATCGAGAAAATTCGCCTTTCTCTAGTCTTTCCACTAGTAAAGTTGAAACACTATTTGTGGGAACAAAATATCCATTTGATATCAAAGGCAGATCTTGTCAAATATGTGCTTTCTCATCCCGTTATAACTGGAAGATTGGCTAAATGGTCAGTGATTTTTAATCAATTCACCATTCAATACATCCCACAAAAAGCCATAAAAGGACAAGCACTTGCTGATATTCTTGCATATTGCACATCCAATTCTTGATGATTCACCTTTAGCTGCTAACTTCCCTAATGAAGAGGTTATGCAGTAGAAATAAAGGAAGGATGGGAAATGTATTTTGATGGAGCATCTCGAAATCCTGTGGGGAAAAGAAGTTATAACCCAAAGGAAAATCAGTCAGGAATTGGGATAGTTTTTGTCACTCCTAACAAAGGAATCATCCCATACTCCTTCTCATTGACTGAAGGATGCTTGAATAATGAAGTAAGCCTCTGAGGCAATTATAGTCGAGTTTGAACTTGCTCTTCAAATTCCCATAGATGATTTGATCATATATGGAGATTCTGAATTAGTTATAAGAACAACTACGGGGTGAATCTACAATTAAAAAGGCTAATCTTATCCCATATTATGAACGTGTTGATTACCTTCTATCGAAGATTCCAAAGGTTCAAATTCGGCATGTACGTCAAAATTTTAATACAAAGGCTAATGCTCTTGCAAATTTAGCTACTTCTTTAAGCCTGGTAATTGAAAAGAAGATACTATGAAGGTAACTATAGGGACTCGAAGAGTGCTTCAACCTTATAACGCAATCAAAGAGAAGGTAGAGGCCTAGTTACTCTAGCCATTCATGAGACTCAGAAAACCTCAAAAGAGCTAGGGGATTGGCGTAAACCTTTCATTGACTACCTTCAAACTGGACCCACATGATTTAAACATGTTAAAATTAAAAGACATGCTACACAATTTATCCTTTGGAAAGATGTATTGTACAAAAGGTCATTGGATGGAATGTTCATGAGGTGCATTGCTGATAACAAAATTGAAGAAGTTATGAAAGAGGTGCATTCTAGTACTTGTGGAGCTCAACAAACTAGACTGGAACTTCAAATGCAAATAAAACGTCTAGGGTACTATTGGCCCACTATGATCAGTGACTGTATTAATTTTGCAAAAAGATGTCAGGATTGTCAGTTTCACGATGACTTCATCCATTTACGCCAATCCCCTAGCTGCTTCTAACTCTTCATGTGTACTCATTTTGCGGTGTGGGGGATGGACGTTATGGATCCATTTAATCCGCCATATTCAACGAGTCATAAGTATATTTTGGCAGCAACAGACTATTTCTCCAAATGGGCTGAAGCAATCCCACTTAAGAATGTTAATAGAGAATTTGTAGACAAATTTGTAAGGAAACACGTCATTTATAGATTTGGAGTCCCAGAATCTATTATTGCTGATAATGCAAAATATTTCAAAGGTAAAGTATTGTATAAGCTACATGACAAGTACAACATAAAATACCATCATTCTTCAAGGTATCATGCACCTGCTAATGGTTTAGCCGAGGCATTCAACAAAACCGTAAGTAAGATATTGAAGAAAAAGTAAGGAAGAACAAAAGACATTGTCATGATAAGCTTTTCAAAGCACTTTGAGCTTATCGTACCACTTATAGAACTCCTACTAAGGCAACACCTTATGCCCTTGTTTTTGGAGAAGAAGAAGTATTACCTTTGGAAATACAAATTCTAGAGGTTAAGAGTTGCAATTCAAGAGTCCATTCTCATGAAGAAAATGTCTCTTATACACATCTATTGTGTAACTTGACAGTTTGGATGAGAAGAGGCTCATCGCCCAACAAAATCTTGAAATGTATTAACAACGAATGAAAAATGCTTTCAACAAGAAGTCAGGTTGTGATCTTTTAAAAAAGAAAATCAAGTATTGATGGTATGAACTCCAATTGTGGTAACTCGACGGACTAAGGGAAAGCTTGAACCTGAATGGGAAGGTCCTTATGTTATCGAGATAGTGTGTTCAAATGGTACATATCTTTTGATAATAATAGACGGTGAGAGAATCATTCCCCCGACCAACGCAAGATTCTTGAAGAGGTATTTTCCACAAAATGCCTTGAAGCAGGAATTTCGGAAAAAAATTGGACTTCGTTTGGCTTGATCCCTTTCACAACAGGGTACGTAGGCAGCTTGGAACCATATCCAAGTTTAGTCAAAACAAAACAAAAAAATATATTGAGGAAAGATTGGTCTCAATCTTTTATTGAACTACGTTTGGCTTGATCCCTTTCACAAAAGGATACGTAGGCAGCTTGGAACCATATCCAAGTTCAGTCAAAACAAACAAACAAATATATATATATATATATATATATATATATATGTTTGGTCCTTTATAAATAAAATATATGTTGGGGACTTCTATGTTCTTGATAAATTTTAAACGAAGGAATATAAATGCTCAAGAACAAAATAATTGTTTCTTTATCCAATATGAAAATAAATCATAAGGATTCCCACAATTTGAAGATGGGAAAATCTCCATCTAAAAAACAAATCTGAAAAAAATACAAATCTACCATAAAACAAAGAATCAAAGTAAAAGTTGGTTCTTCAAAGCCTCCACAGCTTTTTCAATTTCTCTGAATCTTTGCTATGGACCTTTTCTTCAGCAAGGGCACAATCAGCAGAAGATTTTAAATCATCAAATTCTATTTTCAATGCAAGGAGTTTTTTGGCTATCATGGATTATTGTGGACTCATGCTTGTTCAAGGTCTAATCCTCAGCAACACGGCGAGTTTGAAGCAAAGACAAGTTCGTTTCCAACTTGTTAAGAAATTTATTCGAGGACATTTCGAATTCTTCATATCAGAGATGTCTATGAGACCAATTCTCCTTGCCCTTGATTTAAGGATTCAAGTTGTGAATAAGTAATTCTTTACAGGCCTCATATGAGAAAGGATCGGTTCTCTCCTAAAAGTTTCAACTTATGTGATTTGACAATAAAATCCTTTAAAATCTCATAAAAGTGGGAGACATTTATGGGACTATTGGCAAGAAATTTGAGTACCTTATTCGCTTCCTTTATCATTGTCCCTGGGTCTAAAGGATTCATCGAAAACAACTAGTTTAGAAAATTTGATTTAATTGTGTTGGGCAGCAGGGGTAAGAATGTCTTGCATGGAGCCATAAGAAACATTTGTCACTTGTGGTGGAAGAATAAGGTCATTGATATATGATCTACATGATTCTCCTGCCGAGGATTGCTGCTTAAAGGAATTGAAGCTTTTTGCGAGGTTCATCACGAATCCCACACCTAGGAAATCTTTTCACCTAGATTGGTTCTTTTCGACACAAGAAACCACTACCCTCAACAAAGACACCATTATCAAACAAATTATAGATGTCTTTAGTTGATGGTAGAGAAGACATAAATGATTCAAAATCATCTAAAGAACCAAAGATAGTAGGACCATGCTGTTAGAGCAGAGCTTTCGTCGACAAAAAATTCAACCGAACAGATTAGTCTATCCTCGACTAAGGATAAACGCATTCCCTCTGATTGCCTGGGATCAATAGTTTTGCTGGATCAAATAAAATCCATAGAAAGATCTCTAGTAAAATGATCAAGCTGCTCATAAAACTTGGATAGGGAAAGGTCATCTACTTCCTTTTCTATTGGTTCAAGAAGGCGCTTATTTGCTAAAGTTTTCTTTAAAGAAGGATTATTGGTAGCCTTCATACTTACCTGAGTACGGAACATCAATGCCGAATATCGGTTGTCTTTCTACCAGGTAGCATAGGATAAAATCACCAGGCCTGGACCATTAGCAATGCCAGTGATAAGACGTGCTCCGATATTATGACGATGCATTCTTCACCAATACTGAAGCAACGCAATAAGAGATAAGCCATCTCGACATCTAGTGTTAACATTTTGAGGGCAATGTTGTCCGTATCCAAATTGACGGCCAAAACGGCTCGATTCATAGGGTTTGGTTAGCAATGAGGTTGTCACCCGCCCGATAAGTCAATACACAGAGACAAATTGCAAGAAAAAGTGAGAATATGATGAATCTCCATCTTGGGGGTCATATTCTTTTGAATCTCGATCTTCTGAGAAATTCACATATGGACGGAAAGAAAACTCATTGTCTTCTAAACACATCTAAGGTTGTATTAGAAGTGAATCGAGCTAGTGAACTATCTCTTATTAGAGATAATAATGGAGCATTTGGGTGCAGAAAATTCCTACGACTATAAGTCCTCGGGAAATAAATAGCAAGCCATCCAAATAGATATTGAAATGGACCCCTGACCAATAATTGTCCCAGTTTCTTTGCATTGGAAATATGCCCCAATTGCCTATAAAGATGAGCTAATAGAGGAGTAGCTAAATCATATATTTGGCCTTGTGTCATCTTTCCCACCAAGAAGAAAGTTTTTGGACGAATTGTCTCAGACCACATGGATGGAAGTGTAAAACCACTTAACCAACAGGCAAGAATCCTGCAAGGCGGCCATCATTTTATTCTGAGGGTAATCACGTCTGCATTAGTGCATTTGAATTAGGGTGATTCAGAATGGGAATGATAAAGTTATTTATCCATGCTTGGAAAGTTGGCTTGGCACCTAACGCTTGGATGAGGTCATAAAGGTCAATAGTTGCTTGTGGAATATGTTTAATCCTGAAGTATTTATATTTTCAGGAGACATTCATCCAAAAATTCACCACTTGAGGGGAGTCCTCCAATCTTTTGAATATCTAATAAAGAAATACCAATTTCTCCATAGAAAGTATGGAAAGTATTGGTACCAACTAGACCCCCTCTCAAGAAAGCCTCAAAACATTTATGTTTCGTGGATATGAAAATAAGGATAGCTCTACAGCCTCGTAAATTCCCACAAGTTTGACGGCTTCCTTATATTCATGAAGTGTAAATTTTACCCATAATATCCAAGACATAGAATGAGTAAGTGATGGTCCAAAAATGTTGAAAGATCCAGATGCCTAAGTAATGTTGTACCGCCTGCATTCTTCCAAGAAGGGTAGGAAAAGATGACGTTCCCATTCTTGAAGAAGATAGTGGCTCCAAAATTGATATGGATGTCATTTCTGCCTTCTTAACAAGGCCAGAAGCATTCAAGTTTGCGGTAGGACAGTGTATGGATCGAGTCCACGATAAAGGTTCCTGACGGGGTGCTAAGTAAATCCTGGGAAGTTGAGATATTAAATTATGTCTTTTCAGTAGGAGACAGGCCACCATCTGTTATCATTCCTATTGTTGAAGGAAAAACATTAATCATTTCGTGAGCAATGGGATGATGACCAGCCATTTATAAAACTGCCGTCAAAAGAAAATGTCATAGACACAAGAAAAAAAAAGAGAGTAGGGTTTTGTATTTTATAAATATTGTCAAAAAAAAGAGGATAAAATTGTCTTATAAAAAGGGGTGATGATATAAAAATAATAATAATAATAATAAATGATATTTGGTGGTAACCATACAATGGTCAGATACCATATATTTGGTGGTAAACCACACAAAGGTGGAATACCGTATATTTTGGAAAAACGTATTAATAAACTATGATCCAATGTTAATTTCCTTACCAAAAAGATTGCGTTGGAAACAAGTTTTGCAAGATCTGCAAAAAAAATAATGATAAAGAAAAAATAAAAAGTAAGGCAGGATTCAAAAGAAAAAAAAAATTGTCGTGAGTGACATGCACCAAAAAAAATGCAAAGTCAAACAAAAAAAACAAAAACAAAAACAGCAAAAAAAACAAACAAAAAAAAAAAAAAAAGAAGAAGTGTAAAAAAAAAACAAAAAAAAAAAGAACCCAAAAAAATAACAATAGTTGACTTACAAAATTTGTAGATCTTTTTTATGGTGAGGAATAAATAGGAGAATTGGCTTATTCCAACTCTTATTTATAGTGGTGAAGATAATTAAGATAGACTAGATTAATACAAAGTCTACTAGGAAAAGGAAAAAAATCCTTGTCCTAATAAAAAGGGGATTTTACTAGCCAACAGGTTGGCTAAAATTAATATAACTTAAGCCTACCTGAAAAAGGAAACTTGAATATAGAATCCTGATCCTATTAAAAAGGGGATTTCTGTACAAAAAAAAAGAAGGAAGGATTTCATTAGCCAACTTATTTCTAATTTGTGCCATTAATAACATTATTAATGACTCAAATTACATGGGGGCATTTGTTGGCTGATAAATTTTCTTAAGAAAAAAAAATACAAATATATATCAAATAAATCAATTAGTGTTAATCTTTAATTATTAAATTAAAAAAATTATACCCAAGTAATTACATCATCGAATAGAATACAAATTATAATGGATTTCCTATTTGATTGAATCGACTTGCGATTGAAGATTTCCAAAAATGATAAATATTAAAATAAAGTCCTACTCTATTTCATACAAATCCAAGTTAAACCAACTAATAATCTTGCATGGAAAATAGGCAAGATGGTTGGATAGTCATCGGCCAAAGTATTTGTGATAAGCTTCAATACACTTGGAAATGGATAAATTAATCAAATCACTTACAAATGAGTGCATGTGATGCTATTTATGCAAATGATTGTCGATAAGCAATTGTTGGTGCAAATCCACAACTTGCAGAGAACTCTTCCCAACTGAAATTGCTACAAATAGCCAAGCATACGGGGACAGCAAGAGCACCAAGCATTAGCAATAACAGAGCGTTTGCAATAAAAAAAAGAAAAAAAAGAAAAAAGCATTAGCATAACAATAAGGCAGAGAGTATTAGCAATAAAGAAAATGAGAGATTAGCATTAGCAAGCAAAAAAAAAATGTGAGGTGAAATAAAAAAAAGAGAGGTCAGTTGTTCGTTATTTTTTTTTTTTTTAAGCATCGTTAGCATATATTTTAGATTTATAACCAAGACCCAATTGTTCATTGGCAAGAAATATTACCGTGTAATCTTCTTAATTGTCGATGGAAGCTCGGTAATTTCTTTTTTTTTTTCTTTTTCTTGTTTTATATTATTGCGTTTATATTATTGTGTTAAATTTATTCTTGTGTTAGTATTATTATATTAAGCGAATTTATATTTATATCTCTTGATTAATCGGGGGTGTTTTCACGAATGTACATTGAGAAAAATAATTAATGAATAATTTATAATAAAAAAATATAAATTATTCAGGAGTATGGATCCCATCACGATTTAAACCTTTTTTGCATATAGGAGAAATTTTGTTGAATGCGAATTTGAATTATCAAATGGTTAAATACTTTGATGTGAAAATCTCGTACAAATTCAACGTCCACAAGTATAAAAAAAAACAAGAAATAAGAAACTAATTAAGGATTCTAGGTAATTGACTTCACCTAACTAACATAATCATGAGACTCAAATCAAACAAGAATCAATCAAAATACACATAAGATGGCGAAGTCTCCTTATTTGTATTAGACTTTCTCAACCCAATATATATTTGAGTTAGATTACTTTTTATTAAGTCTTTTTAGAGTTAATCTAAGCAAATAAAACTAGAATATAGGATCTTTGGTATCCCGAACTGTTAGTACTCTTTCGAAACACTAAATGTGACCAGACAATTAATTTATGATAGAACTTGCTGTAAACATAACAGATGGTGGCATTCATTATCTTTGATTAATATTCAAACATCAATTCCTAGATATGATTTCACTACAAGTCATACATAGAAAAGGCATCAAGAATGATAATACATACTGTTATGGACAAACAACATAACAAGATTGAATATTTATTCAAAATAAAGTGCTCATGAGTTATGTAGTTGAGCTGCACCAACCCCTAATACAAAAATAAGACATAAAAAAATGTTAACCAAAAATTTAATATTTTTAAGAATCAAATCATCACGCAACTTGATCTTATGTAGTTCATGTGAAATAAAAGCCACTTGTTTTTCGAGCATTTATTCTGACTTTAATTAATTGTAGCCCATTTTGAATCTTTGATGGGTTATTTAAATTTGACCTATTTTTTTATTCGGTAGAATTTTAGTTGATGAAAAAACTCCACAAAATAGTATATTCTTTTAGTTCTTGCGGCTGAACCCTTTTGGAAGGGTTTCTTTTGTATCTAGATTAGAATCAAGCCACAAGTAGTTCTAAGCGAACTACAATTTTTTAAATATCAATTATTTTAAACATTTTGAAGCAATGGACATTTAAATATATTTCGGCCATTGAAAGTAAAAATAATTAAGATGAATTCAAAGATTGGTCCAAATATTTTATTTTAATTTCACAAGGCCTTGAAAGGCAAGATAGACATAAATGTCCATAAAAGGCAATGTGGCATGAAGGCCAAAGACAATTATTTCATTTATTACCTTAAAAGGTAATTTGGACACTAGGGCCAACTTAACGCCTTAAAAGAAAATTTTGGACGCTAAAACGAATTAGTTTGATTTAATGTTTTATAAGACAAGTTTGGTTACTAAGACTGAAATGGTTTAATCTGGGAACTTGGAAGGCAAATTTTGACACTAAGGCTAATTCCTTTAGCATTAAAACCAATTAATTTAATTTTATGCCTTAAAAAGCAATTTTAGGCAGTAAGTCGCAATTAATTTGATTTATTACCTTAAAAGGTAAATTCGGCACTAGGGCCATTTTATTTAATTTATTGCCTTAAAAGACATATTGGTACTAAGGCCAATTGGTTTAATTTTAGTGTCTTTAATCATTTGAGAGGCAAATAAGACACTAAGATCAATTTTAAGGCATTAAGACTAAATTGATTTGATGTAATGACTTAAATAATTTGGAGGCGAATATGACACTAGAATCAATTTTAGAGCACTAACGCTAATTGATTTGATTTAGTACCTTAAATAATGGCGATGATACACATCTGGAACTGCTAAAGTATCTTCAATAATGCCAACTGATTTAATTTAGTATATTAAATAATTTGATAGGAAAAATAAGGTAATAGGTTCAATTTAGAGCACCAAGGTTAGTTGATTTAATTTAAGACCTTTAAAAGGTATACTTGGAAGGCAAAATGCGCGAATATTATTCCCAATATTGATTTTACATTTATCAATGTTAACTTGTATTGTTACAGAATCTTAGCATATCAGTTAACAAATTGGTTGCTGCTTTGTATAACTAAAATTAGATTATAAGTATAACAAAATATTTACCTACCATGTTAGGAATCCGACTTTTATTTGACTACATAATCTTCCATGTGCATGCTTTTGGATAGGTTGTAAGAAACTCCAATGCTATTTGGGAACTTTCGTATGCAACTAATCTTTGTTTTCTAAATTTGAATTAAAATTCATGCAATGAGTTGTAATTCAGTTGAATTAAAGGGTTGTCTCTAGGGGCTTTAAACTTAAAACTCAACTTTTCTTATAACCAAATTACTAAATATATTTTTAAAATGAAAACATAGGGAATAGAGATTGTTTTATAGAAAATTCCCCTTATGTGATATAGCCATATAATTAATGTCTTGATCTCTTCTTTATGAAGAAGAATCAATTCATTCAACTTTAGGAATAAGAAAACAAGCATTAAAAGAAAGGAAAGAAGACTTTAAAGAATAACATATATTCGGATTGGAATTTTGCCTTTAGTATATTTATTTGTTCTTCTCGATTTTTGTATGCTTGAATACTTTGTAAATTTTGTCAACTTCTATCTAGTATTTACCTATGTTACTTCCTAATTGTGTTATATCATTGCTTATCTATTTCTTTATTTCTATTTTTATAGCCCTCCTTTCTTAGATTCTTTTTTTTCCTAAAATCTTTTCATAGCTATGTCTATGTAGGCTTCCCCACTTTCCCCACTTAAACGGGTAAAGGGTTTGATCACGGGAGAATATAGGAGATAACTCTCATTTTTACCATTTTAGTTTGCTTCTTGGGAATTTTGTGCATGACCACATTTTAAAACAATTCACTAACATGACCATGTTTCTATTATTCACATGGTTATGTTTCTTAATCTGTTATCATAGCATGAAGTGGTATTATATATATGTGTGTGTGCACGCACGTGCGCGATGTATTTGGATGTCTATGCAGTTGACCTCACCATTTCATGTCCTCCTATAAATTAAGAACGTTTTGTTGCTGCTTTTTTTTTCTTTGGAAATTTTAGTTTAATAGTTACCCCCTGAACATTATACATGAAAAATGTCATTTTCTTGACATGTATATAAGGGTCAATACTTTTTTATGTGCTTTCAAGACCTTCGATGAAGTATACTTTTTTCATTTAGTCTTTGGACTCATTTTGTCAGCTACAAACCCATGTAATTTTGAGACTTTGGCCTAATTGCACTTGGGATACATTTGTATTTCCTAATCTCAAGTCAACTTTTACAGACTTATAATATTTATCTCATCATTTGTTTTTGTTAATTTGAATTGTACTGGAAAAATCGTACAACAATCACATAAAAACTCTTTCAACTCTTTCAAGAATTCATGTGATAAAATATTTGGTCATTAATCAGTTTAACCACTTGAAAAGTCATGAGTTTTAAAGCAATAATGAGTTTAACCACTTGAAATTCATTGGTGGGTTTTTTTTTATGCATTAATTAATCAGTTTAACCCTTTGAAATGATTAGTGGATTTTTTCTTTTTGCAGTATTAATGCATTTGTCGATTTTTTTTACTTGAAAATGCATTGGTGGATATTTTTAACTACTTGAAAATACAATGATGGATTTATTTTGTTGAAGCATTAATTAATTTAACTAATTGAAAAAATTGGCGAAAAAACTTTTATAAGGGGCACATATACCTTTTGACAAAGGGGCTACATCTAGTTCAGGACTAAACTACCTATATACACAAATATTAGTATCAAGCCATTCGTAGTTTAGTAGTACAGGTCATGTAGTCATTTAGGTAAATTACCTTTTCATAAGTTTACCATTTAAATAAGAATGCACATTTGCATTTAAGGGAGATCATGTATTCCTTTTTAGCAAACTTAAAATGACAAGTTAGGAACCTACCTCTGGACTTGGAAATTTTATTTTAGCCTTCTTGTGATTTCAATTGGTTTTTTTTTTTTTCAACACTTAAGAATGATATAAATTTCACCATTGGAGTGCTTGGTGCCTGTCCCTTATACAATCCGATGTGTATTAGATAAAAATCCTCAATGGGGTGATTAAAAATCTGACAAATATACTTTTTTATTTTTCATATGTTCGTTAATTTAAGTCAATTTACTTTTGCTCAAGCAATGCAATTACCTTTCCTTTCATGTAATCTACATCTTCATTTTAGAAGTGAATCTTAATTTTTTAAAACTTTCTTTTAAAGTAGGTCTTTAGTGACCTTTAAAATTTCTTCTTTTTTTATCATCGCCATTATAAAAAAAATTTATTGGTATTGACAAACGTTGCCATTAATTCATTTTTCTTGGCAAAAATTTTTTCTTTGATTTGTTTAGGACTCCATACTTGCATTAAAGATTCAAATTACTCCACGTTATAACAAAATCAATGATACTTTCATTTGGATCTTGTCGTGCATCAACCAAGTTAATAATAGAAACCTTCTTTTTGAGCTCACGAACTGAGTAAGGAAGGCTCTTTGCGTGGCATCCCAAGTGAGGATCGAATCAGGTTGTAGTTGGTTGTACCAACTAAAAGTAGATCCATTAAGAGATTGCACAAATTGGTGGATCAACAAGGCATCAACTTGAGTTGATTCACCACAGGTCGAGTAAAAATGAGATAAGTGCTCATGCGGTGAGCTTGGATTCCATTAACTTTTCAAATTTTAGTTTTTGATGAGATATATAGTTATCATAATAAGAAAAGATATGTCTTACGATATTCGAATTTAGGAGAATATAGAGATGCTGGAAACTCCCTTATTCCCTCGAATATCAAACTTTTTATATCAACTCATGTAAGAGGTGCAGTTGAGTTTTGACCAACTTCATGAACTTGCAGATGTTCACAAGCAGAAATACTGACCAAGATGGCAATTTGAGACAGCTAAAGCGGCTATTTCAACTTTCTTTTTGGCAAGCTTCCTTTTTGACTATTGAATTTGTTCTTCAAGAAAAGTGATACCAATAATTAATACCACCATGTATTCACTTTGAGTATCTTCAAATTTTAGGGGTATTTTTGTCTTTTTTTTTTAAACCTTTAAAGAGGATATAGCCCAAAATTTCTCAAGGTTTTGGGTGTTATTATTTGAGAAGACAGTAAAATAGTATTTTTCTTCCTCTCGAGGAAATGTTGCCATTATAGTTTCGATTGATGGCAAGTCGATCACAATTTATCAAAAAATAATTTTCTTGGAATTGATGTTGCTTTGTGGTACTTTCTCAACCATGTTAACAGCAACATAACCTTGGTTAGACTTTGCAATGGTTGACTTGTGATTGAATAAGGTTCATGCATTCTGCCAGAGCTATTTAACTTGCTCATTACGAGCGTTTACAGTTGGGACAATTGTACTTTGCCCCTTTCATGTTAATGTAATTTCTCAATGCTTATTACACGATGTTACTTTTGGAGCATTTATTTTTTGCCCTTTAGTGACTTTAGTAGCAGGAACACCTTTCTTTTGCCCCCTCACAGTCTTGGTGATTGCAAGTGGAGCAATTTCATTTCTTGACAATTTTTGGTAGAGTAAATTTTATTTTTCCATCGACCTCCTTGGTAATTGGAGTGGCAACCTTGGTGGTCATAGGTGGAACAATATTGTTTCATCACCTAGTAGTCTTTGCAGTTTCAAGTGGAGTAAATTTTATTTGCCCCCTAGCAACCTTAACAGTAGAATGTGGAGCATATTTATTTTGATCCTTTCCAGTTTTAGTGGTCGAAGTGCTTTCTTTTTACCCCTTCATAACCTTAATGATTGCAAGTAGAGTGGCTTTCTTTTTCTCTTTCCTAGTTAGCATTAATAGAGCAGTTTCTTTGCCCCTAGTTATGGCGGTTGGGGCAATCTTCTTTGCCCCTTCATAGACTTTGTGGTCGAAACGGGCTCATTATTGCCTTTAAGTAGTCTTTAAGGTTCTAGTGGAAGCAACTAGAAATTGGTCGATTCTAAAGAATTTTTGGGCAGTCTATTATGAATATCGTCACATATTTATCCTTATTTATTCCTTGTCCCCTTCCTTGCTTGGTGCTTCGAAGCTCATGAAAGTGAATCGCTATCTTGGGTGCCATTTTTAACCTTTAAGACAACACAATATAATTAATTAAACAATTAGAGATGAAAAGGGAGAATGGTTTTC
Source organism: Cinchona pubescens (assembly GCA_025175665.1). NCBI lineage: Eukaryota > Viridiplantae > Streptophyta > Magnoliopsida > Gentianales > Rubiaceae > Cinchona > Cinchona pubescens. The sequence continues at coordinate 69,801 of JANKKI010000548.1, forward strand.
ACCTAGCGTGCCAAAAACCATGTTAGGCAAAATTTTAATATTTTTAAGAATCAATTCCTCACCCAACTAGATCTCACTCATACAATTTGCTCACGTGAGTTATTTATTTATGTGAGTCGAACCCATTCAAGATATTAAAATCTCTTAATTACATTTCCCTGTCTCTTATAGAAAATACGTTTTGATTCTAATTGCAAGTTAATTTAATTGACTCCCAATCTAAACAAATGAGAATAGGAAAATTTTAAATAATTTTTATTTTTTGGGTTACACCTAAATAATATTCTCAGCCTGCCTACGTACCTATTCTCCAAATATTTTATTTTAATTTCACAAGGCCTTGAAAGGCAAGATAGACATAAATGTCCATAAAAGGCAATGTGGCATGAAGGCCAAAGACAATTATTTCATTTATTACCTTAAAAGGTAATTTGGACACTAGGGCCAACTTAACGCCTTTTTTTTTTCTTTTGGACGCTGTCTCTTAGTTTGATTTAATGTTTTATAAGACAAGTTTGGTTACTAAGACTCGATTGGTTTGCAATTAGAATCAAAACGTATTTTCTCTTAAACAGGGAAATGTAATTAAGAGATTTTAATATCAATTGAATGGGTTCGACTCACATAAATAAAAACTCATGTGAGCAAATTAATTTGATTGATTACCTTAAAAGGTAAATTCGGCACTAGGGCCATTTTATTTAATTTATTGCCTTAAAAGACATATTGGTACTAAGGCCAATTGGTTTAATTTTAGTGTCTTTAATCATTTGAGAGGCAAATAAGACACTAAGATCAATTTTAAGGCATTAAGACTAAATTGATTTGATGTAATGACTTAAATAATTTGGAGGCGAATATGACACTAGAATCAATTTTAGAGCACTAACGCTAATTGATTTGATTTAGTACCTTAAATAATTTGAGAGGCAAATAAGATACTACCATCAGTATTTGGGTACTAATGCCAACTGATTTAATTTAGTATATTAAATAATTTGATAGGAAAAATAAGGTAATAGGTTCAATTTAGAGCACCAAGGTTAGTTGATTTAATTTAAGACCTTTAAAAGGTATACTTGGAAGGCAAAATGCGCGAATATGATATTCCCAATATTGATTTTACATTTATCAATGTTAACTTGTATTACAGAATCTTAGCATATCAGTTAACAAATTGGTTGCTGCTTTGTATAACTAAAATTAGATTATAAGTATAACAAAATATTTACCTACCATGTTAGGAATCCGACTTTTATTTGACTACATAATCTTCCATGTGCATGCTTTTGGATAGGTTGTAAGAAACTCCAATGCTATTTGGGAACTTTCGTATGCAACTAATCTTTGTTTTCTAAATTTGAATTAAAATTCATGCAATGAGTTGTAATTCAGTTGAATTAAAGGGTTGTCTCTAGGGGCTTTAAACTTAAAACTCAACTTTTCTTATAACCAAATTACTAAATATATTTTTAAAATGAAAACATAGGGAATAGAGATTGTTTTATAGAAAATTCCCCTTATGTGATATAGCCATATAATTAATGTCTTGATCTCTTCTTTATGAAGAAGAATCAATTCATTCAACTTTAGGAATAAGAAAACATCTGAAGCATTAAAAGAAAGGAAAGAAGACTTTAAAGAATAACATATATCGGATTGGAATTTTGCCTTTAGTATATTTATTTGTTCTTCTCGATTTTTGTATGCTTGAATACTTTGTAAATTTTGTCAACTTCTATCTAGTATTTACCTATGTTACTTCCTAATTGTGTTATATCATTGCTTATCTATTTCTTTATTTCTATTTTTATAGCCCTCCCTTTCTTAGATTTTTTTTTTCCTAAAATCTTTTCATACAAGATGTCTATGTAGGCTTCCCCACTTTCCCCACTTAAACGGGTAAAGGGTTTGATCACGGGAGAATATAGGAGATAACTCTCATTTTTACCATTTTAGTTTGCTTCTTGGGAATTTTGTGCATGACCACATTTTAAAACAATTCACTAACATGACCATGTTTCTATTATTCACATGGTTATGTTTCTTAATCTGTTATCATAGCATGAAGTGGTATTATATATATGTGTGTGTGCACGCACGTGCGCGATGTACTTTGGATGTCTATGCAGTTGACCTCACCATTTCATGTCCTCCTAATTAAGAACGTTTTGTTGCTGCTTTTTTTTTCTTTGGAAATTTTAGTTTAATAGTTACCCCCTGAACATTATACATGAAAAATGTCATTTTCTTGACATGTATATAAGGGTCAATACTTTTTTATGTGCTTTCAAGACCTTCGATGAAGTATACTTTTTTCATTTAGTCTTTGGACTCATTTTGTCAGCTACAAACCCATGTAATTTTGAGACTTTGGCCTAATTGCACTTGGGATACATTTGTATTTCCTAATCTCAAGTCAACTTTTACAGACTTATAATATTTATCTCATCATTTGTTTTTGTTAATTTGAATTGTACTGGAAAAATCGTACAACAATCACATAAAAACTCTTTCAACTCTTTCAAGAATTCATGTGATAAAATATTTGGTCATTAATCAGTTTAACCACTTGAAAAGTCATGAGTTTTAAAGCAATAATGAGTTTAACCACTTGAAGTAGCGAATTCATTGGTGGGTTTTTTTTTATGCATTAATTAATCAGTTTAACCCTTTGAAATGATTAGTGGATTTTTTCTTTTTGCAGTATTAATGCATTTGTCGATTTTTTTTACTTGAAAATGCATTGGTGGATATTTTTAACTACTTGAAAATACAATGATGGATTTATTTTGTTGAAGCATTAATTAATTTAACTAATTGAAAAAATTGGCGGAAAAACTTTTATAAGGGGCACATATACCTTTTGACAAAGGGGCTACATCTAGTTCAGGACTAAACTACCTATATACACAAATATTAGTATCAAGCCATTCGTAGTTTAGTAGTACAGGTCATGTAGTCATTTAGGTAAATTACCTTTTCATAAGTTTACCATTTAAATAAGAATGCACATTTGCAAAGCTTTTTTTTCAACACTTAAGAATGATATAAATTTCACCATTGGAGTGCCCTTAGCATTCTCGAGGTGATAAACTTCAAGTCTTCTTTTTCTGACATTTTTATTGTCAAATATTTTAAGAAAAAAATATTCAATCAAAGCATTGAGTTTTGTTAGATTGAATTATGCATCCTCAATAAGAATCTTGTTCTTTTGATTTCCGTTTTGAGCAAAAGACCACCCTTATCAACCGTGGATTAGATAAAAATCCTCAATGGGGTGATTAAAAATCTGACAAATATACTTTTTTATTTTTCATATGTTCGTTAATTTAAGTCACCCTTACTTTTGCTCAAGCAATGCAATTACCTTTCCTTTCATGTAATCTACATCTTCATTTTAGAAGTGTATCTTACATTTTTTAAAACTTTGTTTTAGAGTAGGTCTTTAGTGAGAATTTTTTTTTCTTCTTTTTTTATCATCGCCATTATAAAAAAAATTTATTGGTATTGACAAACGTTGCCATTAATTCTCTTTAGCAGTTCCAACAAATATTGCTATTTCGAGCAACAAGTTGCATGAGTACATTTGAACAGCAGTGCATTGAAGATTGAATCAACTCCAAGTTATAACAAAATTGTTGATCCTTTCATTTGTGCAATCTCTTAATGCATCTACTTTTAGTTAATAAGAGACAGCAATCTTTTGAGCTCACGAACCGAGTATTCCTAACATGGTTGCGTGGCATCCCAAGTGATACGAATAACCTTGTAGTTGGTTGTACTTGTTGATAAAAGTAGATCCATTAAGAGATTGCACAAATTGGTGGATCAACAAGGCATCAACTTGAGTTGATTATACACACCACAGGTCGAGTAAAAATGAGATAAGTGCTCATGCGGTGAGCTTGGATTCCATTAACTTTTCAAATTTTAGTTTTTGATGAGATATATAGTTATCATAATAAGAAAGATATGTAAGGATTCCTTTCGAATTTAGGAGAATATAGAGATGCTGGAAACTCCCTTATTCCCTCGAATATCAAACTTTTTATATCAACTCATGTAAGAGGTGCAGTTGAGTTTTGACCAACTTCATGAACTTGCAGATGTTCACAAGCAGAAATACTGACTTGGATGGCAATTTGAGCAGCTAAAGCGGCTATTTCAACTTTCTTTTTGGCAAGCTTCCTTTTTGACTATTGAATTTGTTCTTCAAGAAAAGTGATACCAATAATTAATACCACCATGTATTCACTTTGAGTATCTTCAAATTTTAGGGGTATTTTTGTCTTTTTTTTTTAAATGAGTATAAGAGGACAGTAGCCCTGCATATGGAAAATTTTAGCTTAGTTATTATTTGAGAAGACAAGAAAATAGTATTTTCTTCCTCTCGAGGAAATGTTGCCATTATAGTTTCGATTGATGGCAAGTCGATTAAATTTAAGTTATAAAGTTGACTCAATTTACAAATCAAGATGTGTATCATGTATAGACAGCACCAAGACTGTGAGGGGGCAAAAGAAAGGTGTTCCTGCTACTAAAGTCACTAAAGGGACAACTGTACTTTGCTCCAAATGTTAATGTAATTTCTCAATGCTTATTACACGATGTTACTTTTGGAGCATTTATTTTTTGCCCTTTAGTGACTTTAGTAGCAGGAACACCTTTCTTTTGCCCCCTCACAGTCTTGGTGATTGCAAGTGGAGCAATTTCATTTCTTGACAATTTTAGGTAGAGTAAATTTTATTTTTCCATCGACCTCCTTGGTAATTGGAGTGGCAACCTTGGTGGTCATAGGTGGAACAATATTGTTTCATCACCTAGTAGTCTTTGCAGTTTCAAGTGGAGTAAATTTTATTTGCCCCCTAGCAACCTTAACAGTAGAATGTGGAGCATATCTTTATTTTGATCCTTTCCAGTTTTAGTGGTCGAAGTGCTTTCTTTTTACCCCTTCATAACCTTAATGATTGCAAGTAGAGTGGCTTTCTTTTGCTCTTTCCTAGTTATGATGGTTAGAGCGAGTTTCTTTTGCCCCCTAGTTATGGCGGTTGGGGCAATCTTCTTTTGCCCCTTCATAGACTTTGTGGTCGAAACGGGCTTCTTTTGCCCCTCAGTAGTCTTTAAGGTTCTAGGGAAGCAACTAGAAATTGGTCGATTCTAAAGAATTTTTGGGCAGTCTATTATGAATATCGTCACATATTTATCCTTATTTATTCCTTGTCCCCTTCCTTGCTTGGTGCTTCGAAGCTCATGAAAGTGAATCGCTATCTTGGGTATAATTTTTAACCATAAGACAACACAATATAATTAATTAAACAATTAGAGATGAAAAGGGAGAATGGTTTTCACCTAGACTGTGCCAAAAACCATGTTAGGCAAAATTTTAATATTTTTAAGAATCAATTCCTCACCCAACTAGATCTCACTCATACAATTTGCTCACGTGAGTTTTTATTTATGTGAGTCGAACCCATTCAAGATATTAAAATCTCTTAATTACATTTCCCTGTTTAAGAGAAAATACGTTTTGATTCTAATTGCAAGTTAATTTAATTGACTCCCAATCTAAACAAATGAGAATAGGAAAATTTTAAATAATTTTTATTTTTTCAGGTTACAGTATAAGAGACAGGTAGAAGTGAATCAATAATGTGTATTAGAGTGTTCACATACAGAAACTCAATGTGAAAGAAAAGTCACATGTTTTTCAAGCATTTGTTTTGAATTTCAATAATTTTAGCCAATTTTGAATCTTTAAGGGTTGAATTGAATTTGACCCATTTTTTTATTCGGTGAAATTTTAGTTGATGAAAAAACTCCATAAAATAGTACATTTTTGTAGTTCTTGCAATGGACCCTATGTAGGGATTTCTTAAGTATCTAGATTAGAATCAAGCCACATGTTGTTCTTAAAAGAACTACAATTTTTAAATATCAATTTTTTATGCATTTTGAGGCAATTGACATCTAAATAAATTTCGGCAATTAAAGGCAAAAATAATTTAGACGAGTTCAAAGACTAGTCCAATTATTTTATTTTAATTTTGTAAGGGATTGAAAGGCAAGAAGGACAAAAGTGTCCTAATTTACTTTATGTCTTTATTTTTAATTGCTATAAACGGCAATGTGGCACGAAAGCAAAAAACAATTAATTTAATTTATTACCTTGAAAGGTAATTTTTGACACTAAAGCCAATTAATTTAACTTAATGCCTTAAAAGGCAATTTTACGCATTAAGGTTAATTAGTTTGATTTAATGTCTCATGAGATAATTTGGGTACTAAGTTTGATTGGTTTAATTTCGGGACTTCAAATGTAAATTTGACACTAAGGCCAATACCTTTGGCACTAAAGACAATTAATTGAATTTTGTACCTTAAAAGGCAATTTTAGGTACTATAGCCCATTAATTTCTAATGATTTATCTTAAAAGGTAATTTCAGGCACTAGAACCATTTAATTAAATTTAATGCCTTAAAAAGCAAATTTGACAAAATAAGGCACTAGGATCAATTTTATGGCACTAAGGGCAATTGATTTAATTTTAGTGCCTTAAATCATCTAAGAGGCAAATAAAATACTAGGATCAATTTTTGGGTACTAAGACCAATTGATTTGATTTAGTGCCTTAAATAATTTGAAGGAAAATATGACACTAGGATCAAATTTAGGTATTAAGGTCAATTAATTTGATTTAGTGCCTTAAATAATTTGTGAGGCAAATAAGACACTAGGATCAATATTAGGGCACTAAAGTCAATTGATTTAATTTAGTACCTTAAATAATTGATATGCAAAATAAGACACTAAATCAATTTAGGGCATTAAAGTTAATTGATTTAATTTAGTAACTTAAATGCATATTTGGGAAGCAAAATACGTGAACATTATTCCTAAATTGATTTTACATTTGTCAAATCTTGACTTGTATTATAGAACCTTAGCATATCAATTATCAAATTGGTTGCTGCCTTTTATAACTAAAATTTATTGTAAGGATAATATACATATTTACCTACCATGCCAAGAATCCAATTTTATTTGGCTACATAACCTTTCATGTGCATGTATTTGGATAAGTTGTAAGAAATTCCAACTCTATTTGGAAGCTAAAATTTTCCATATGCAACTAAGCTTTGTTTTCCAAATTTGACTTGAAATTCATGTAATCAGTTGCAATTCGGTTGAATTAATAAAGGGTTGTCTCGAGGGACTTTTAACCTAAAAACTCAACTCTTCTTACAACAAGATTACTAAATATATTTTTTAAAATGAAAACATTGGGAATAGAAATTGTTTGAGAGAAAATTCTCCTTTTGTGAATTGAATATAGCCATATAATTAATGTCTTGATCTCTTCTTTATGAATAAGAAATTAATTCATTCAACTTTACGCATAAGAAAACAAATATTAGAACGGAAGGAAAGAAGACTTGGAAGAATAACTTATACCGTATTGGAATTTGGTATTTTTATTTGTTCTTCCCGAGTTTTGTATGCTTGAATACTTTGTAAACTTCGATCTTGCCAACTTCTCTCTAATATTTGTCTGTATTTCTGCCTAATTGTATTTTATCATTACCTATTCCTTCCTTTAATTATTTTTTTTATGCTCCCCGGCCCTCTCTTATATAGATTTTTCTTGAAATCTTTTCCCACAAGATGTTATAGAAATTCCCCTTTTCCCACTTAAACAAGTAAGTTTGTTCATGGGAGTATGTGGGAGATAACTCCCATTTTTACCATTTTTTGCATGATCACATTTTAAAACAATTCACTGGCATGACCATGTTTCTTTTGTTCACATGGTCATGTTTTTTAACCTTTTACCATAGCATGAAGTGGCCTTTTGACCACTGCACCCATTTTATGTATGTTTGTGTGTGTGTGTATATGCATTTGTCCTTTTGTATGTATTTTCATATTGTTGTCTATGTAGTTGACTGTACCACTTTACGTCCTCTTAATTAAGAACATTTTGTTGTTGTTTTTCCCTAAAAATTTTGCTTTAACAAAAAGAAAAAAGAAGTAAACTGTTTAATGTGCCCTTCTCCTACTTCTATAATATAACATGTTAAATAGGTCCTATTTACAATTACAAGGTTTCTTGAGAAATTGGTTTGGAATTTAGCTCAAGTTAGGGCCATATGGGCCCAAAACCGGACTCACAAGTTGTAATATACTGGAAGTTCACTGTCTAGGAATTTCACGCAAAGCCACGGCATTGGCTTTTATTGGTCAAAGTGTCGTGCCACTCTGCCCTCAGAAGTTGAGCTTAGTGCAGTTACATCCAATGCTACAGCTATAGATTCACTTCTTGATCTTCACTTTGCTTTGCATATTCTTCATCCATTTTAGCTCCAAATTATCCACCAACCTACAAAATACATAAACAACACATAAACACAATAAAAATACATAAAATACTAAAACAAATGGACAAAAACACAAAAATGTACTCCTAATGTAGCCAAAATCTAGTTCAAAATGAATGGAAAATAACTCTACTCTACAAAGTAGATTTATCATCGATTGAGGAATCCAAGAAGGAAAAAGTCTAACTACAGTCCTATAGCCAAATTACACCATTTTTAGCAAGATATGGACGCGGTCATAAATTTTGTACTTGCTAAAGTTTGATCGCGGTAGACATGCCCATATCAGAAGTATAATTTGGCTTTTTTTTTTATAGCTTGTGGAAGAATTGTACTAGTTACTTAGAATAGTACACTTTAGAGAGTAATTAGGTAGAGTAGTAATTAGTGAACAAGCTTTCTCTTTTAGCATAGTTTAAAATCTTGCTCTTATTTTCATCTTTAACTTTTAGCATATGTTTCCCTTTAATTTTAGTTTAATTCTCTTACAAGCTCATAGCTTTCTTAGATTATATTGTTGGGCTTTCTACTGGCTTTCATTTCATATAAAAATCTACTATTTTTCTCTTTGATTTACTTAGTTTTCAAGATGATTTCCAATTCTATTCCCTTTTTGTCCCTTTTCATTTTCTTACATATGGATAGTTAGATTTCTTAGGATTGGGCAAGGGAATGAGAGTATCCAATACACATCTAGATGTGTATAAGAGAATTTGACAGTGTTTTAAGAGACAGTCATCAAAGATATATCTTACAATCAATTATTTAGTTTCTGTCTCAAAATACAAATCACGAATGTTGTATTTGTTTCAGTTATATTTAACCAATTAGACATAGACTAGGAAATATCTAGCCAAGATATCAATTATTTTACCCGGTTCATTAGCTTCATGAGATTAATCTTGACAAAGAATTCATTGCCCGGCCAAGGATCTAGTTCAATAGTGGAAGTGAGTCCTTAATTTGACCCCATTAGGCGATTAGCCAAATTAATTAGCTTAGCTTGAGAAATAACATTGATAAATCCAATCCGTTTGCTTTTATTTGGTGATTTCCAGTCAAGATATTGCTTGTTTGTTGTTTACAACTTGTTGATATTTATATCTAGATTTATATCGCATTTCAATCATACTAACATTAAAATGTTGTATACATGTCAGAGTCTGATGGTATAGTAGTATTTAGAAGATGAATTTATAACTTGTGTGTTTTAGAGTTACCAAGAATAGTAAATGTGTGTTATTATGAATTTTAATGTAAAAATTAACCTTGCAACCTTGCTATTTGTACTAAAAATATATGGGTTGGAGTAGTTAACGGACCTAAAAATAATTGTTCCGCCATGCAGACATTAATTGATTTAGGTTAAGCATTACCTTGAATGTAGGTTAAAATGACCAAAATACTCTTGTAGCTAGTTGACAATCTCGCCACATGCCTCAGGCTAATATGTGTTAATTTTGGCATGATCGCTTGTCTCCCACTCAAAATCATGTTTATTCGGGTTGAGAGTAGCATGTGTATTTTCGATACTCTCAATCCTGTCTAAGCTACACATCTAGATGCTATAAGAGATTTTCTAATAAGCCAAATTTTGAATTGAAACCGAAATAAGCGTACCTTTTTCAATGATAAGCCACACATAGGTTCAAACCAAATAGAGAAGAAATTGCTCAATTGAACATAGCCTTGGTTGGATAATTGATGAGAATTTTCCCAAGGAAAAATGCTTCTTGGAAAACTACCCCAAGGATGTGGGCTTGCACCTAGACACAAGGCATTAGACTTACCCCCCCTCTTCCGCAACTTATAACTTGCACCTAGAACAAGGCATTAGGACTTGCTCCTCATATATAGCATAGGACATTTGCCAATACTCTTCCCCAAAATTTGGCTCCCTACTCTCACTTTATTTTCTCTTAGGCATTTTTTCAAATATTTGGTGTGAATATTGATGATGAAAGCTCCTTGCCTCTATATCTTCCAGCTGCATGAAGGTAATGGGGATCAAAGAACAGTTGCACCCATAGCATATTTGGGTAACAAGCCCGAGAAAGAATAGTCACAACAGCTCTCATGCTTCTGCCTCAACAGCTACTAATCGTGTCACAGCTGTAAGGACACAGGAAGGCTTATTCATAGCTGCCAACATTGTTAAGAAGAAGTCCACAACAGCTGCTTGGAGTTCTACCTAGCTGCTCGTGACTTGGATGTAACTGCTCATTGCACTGCCAAATGGTCTTCTAGTTTTTCTCGCCACCACCACCATGATTAGCAACTGTGTCCACCTAGAAAAGGAACACTGTAGCTGCGAAAGTCACATGGAAGGACTCCATTAGCTACACAAGCAAAATGTAGTGGCTATGCATCTGCTTTAATGTCCTTCGATGTTGATTCTAGAGTTGATGTAGTAAGTTCTTATGCTGATGATAGATTCACGGATATACGTACAGGTAAACTTCTATGACACAGTAAGAATTACTTTTGAATTTTGCCTTCTATCCTAAATTCAGAACAAGACATCCACCAGTGCAATCGATCGAATGACTTTGGTGAGCTGCATGTGGTCTGTCTCCATCCATGTGGGACACCACGAGGTCGCTACTCTCCAATGGGCCTATAGGCTATAGCTAAAGATGGCATCCTGGTATGTTGATGGTCGATGATATAGCATAAGTCTTTCCTAATTTAACTCTAGAGGATTGTTCCTCCAACAATGGAAGCTTAAATTCCGAAGGACACATCTAGATGTGTATAAGAGACAGATTTAAGTTGGGTGCAATCAGGTCATTCCACTAGGGGATTGATAAGGCTTGCATGTGTAGGTGAGAAACACAAATACTAGCTGCCGAAGCTGTTGAAGATGGTATCTTTGATGATTCCCCCACTATCGATAACACCTCAGTTGAGTTCTAACATCCAACTACCACAGTTCTTGATCCAGATAGTGTTTCTAATGTGAACATGAAACCTTCTCACCTATTCTAATTGATTTGGATATTTTTTTATCGAAATTTGAGTTTGGTTGTGCCTAGGACCAAGTATCAATGAGTTGAGTAAGGCACCTCAATGAAGTGGGTTTCTGCAAAATTTGTATAAGGGTAGGCTTTGGTTGGTGGTACTTCATCTAGCCCTAGAGTTCACATGTCTAGCATGACTTCTTTGTTGGATGCTATCTTTGTATTTTGACCTAAACTAATGTTGCATTTCCTTTGTATTTGTTATTGCTAGACTTTGGGTTGGGGACTTTCATTGCATGTATACACATCTAGATGTGTATAAGAGACATCTAGAAGGTATAAGAGACTAGTTAACAACCTAATTCTCTAGACGAGAGTTCTCCATATCCCCATGGTCCCTTTAGTTACTTGATGGTGTTTCAAGTGACTAAGGTTATTATTTTAACTCCGTAGAGGTTATTGCTTCATTGATTCTCGACCTTTGGGTATTCGACTTAGGTACTCCACTTTGATGTTGAGTTTAGGTGTTGAGTTGAGGTATTGCTCAGATAATGCGCCACTTAGGTGTTGAGCTTAGAAAGATTTTGTTATTGTCCTCGAAAGTATGAATCTCACTCTTTAGTGTAGACTTAGTTTTGGAAATCCTTATTTCGGTGGACTTGGAACCCTAGAAAGATAAGTCATGCTTTCTGAAGCACATCATCTTAGGTGACCTTTGCTTAGAAGATTTGATGTTTTGGCATCAAGAGGATAAGTTGTGCTCTTGGGAGTATACTTAGCTTGACTGCTTAATTTTGGTGCAACAATTTGTTGCGAGACTATATTCAAGCAAGCTGCGCTTTAGCAAAACTATGCTCAAGCAGAGCTATGCTCATGGAGAGAACTATGCTCAAGGTACGCCATGCTCAAGTAGAGCTATCCTTATCTTCGTTACTTCCTCCTTAGGAAAAGCTTGCTTTTGCCCCAAAAGGGTAAACCTTTGTTTTGGGACCAAGCTTTGCCTCAACACTGCTCTCTTAGATACAGCCAAGATTGTTTTTGTCTCTGGATAGGTAAATCTTGGTCTTGCGACTAAACTTGTCTCTTACACACCTCTCCTAGGTAAGCTTATCTTCCCCCCATCCCCCTCCCAGGAATGAGAAGTAAATCTTGGTCTTAGAACCAAACTTAACCTATATACTCCTCCTATGTAAGGTTATTTTTTGCCCTAAAGAGGTAATTCTTGGTCTTGGGACCAATCCTAGCCTATCACATTTTCGTCAAGGTAAGTTTAGTTTTACCCCCAGATAGGTAAGCATTAGTCTTGGGACCAAACTTGGCCTAGACATGTGTATAAGAGACAGCTTATTTTATCCCAAGGGTGTAAGTTAAGCTTACCTAGGAAAAATAGCCTAGACACAATGTCTCCTAAGTAAGGTTATTTTTTGTCCCCGGATGGGTAAGCCTTGATCTTGGGATCAAACATAGTTTAAACTTGATTTTTCGTCAGCAGAAGGGTTAAGCCCTTGCTCATAGGAAGACTTTGCTATTTACACATCTAGATGTGCTGAAGGTTATTTACTCCAGGGTGAGCATTACTCTGGGAAGTAACATTTAACTTGATAAGCCTTCTTCTAGGAACACTTAGGTTTGCCCCCCAGGCAATAAATTTATACCTAAGAATTAGGTGATGGGGTTGGTTTTCTAAACAATTAGTTATACAATTTTACATAGGAAAAAACACTTAAAAACATTTTGTTGATAACAAAAGTAAAAATTTATAAGTAGCAATAGCTCGTTCCACCCCGGGAGATGTTGCTTCACATAGGGAATTACATAAAAACTCAAACAAAGCATGGAAAAACTAGAGAATTTCTTAAGTCCTCGCTCGTGATGACTTCCTTGGTCTTCGATTTGAGATTTTCTCCTTCCCTTTAACTTAAGTGAAGCGACATAGCATTACACATCTAGATGTGTATAAGAGACAGTCTCCAAGCTATGGATAAGGATGACAAATGTGCTATTTGTTCTTTTATGCCAGAGAGAGGTACATCAAGTGCTTCTAAACCTAGACAGGTGGCATATAATGGTCCATGTGGATGCATTGATGACTACAAAATTTGCCATAGCTTGAACATCCTTTTGGAGAAGTGCTAAACATTACGGGGAGAATGATATACCCTAGTGGAATGACTATTGCACCCAAGAAACCTACCAAGAAGATGGTAACAAGTTGGAGGTCTTTCTCTTCAAATTTCATTTGCTTGAAAGCTTTGTAGAAAATGATGTCAACTGCATTCCCATTATTAACTCAATTCTCCTTACTTTGCAATTAACAATGATCAACATCAATATCAAAGGGTTATTGCGTGGATTGAGGATTTGTTTATCTTGTTCGGATAGGACCAAGTTCACTTGTTGATCATAAGCTTTGCGAGATGATGCGGAGTCACCACTAATGTCTCCACCTGAGATATTATGAATAATGATCTCTTATCCTTGGTTCTAGATCCCAATAGACCTTTTTTGAGGTGGATCTCCGATCTTCGTTAGGACTCCTTACTTGGCGCTGGGTGACCTCTGTCTCTTATACACATCTAGATGTGTATAAGAGTAGTGCCTAAGAGTTTGACCAAGCTAATAAAGTAGAGAGGAAGAAGATAGACCGAAAGTGGAGATGGAAAGAAGGCAAGGTGCCTTACGAAGATTGGGAATTGAGCAACCAAATAGACTTTAGGGGGTCGGACTCATTCTATTAGGGAATGGTTATGGATAATCTATCCCTCACATTAGTTTTTTTCCAAGGTTCCGCTCCATTGGTACCTTCACTAGTTTTTCTCTTCTTTCCATCTCCACTTTCGGTCTATCTTCTTCCTCTCTACTTTATTAGCTTGGTCAAACTCTTAGGCTCTAAGGAAGAGTTCATTAAAGTTAGTAGGTGATTTCTAGTCGAGGTCAAAGGAGGATTTTCTAGGCTCAACTTCACTTAGAATGCCATGCCGAAATTTGTATTTCTTTCGTAGCCTTTTAGATTCCAATAGTTTCTTTCTTGAACATATCCACAGTTCGAAAGGATTCTTCAGGCCTTTGTTTAAGAGTAAGATGAGCTAAGGAGGGAATTCTCTTTTGGTTTTCAAACTTGTTTAAGAAGAGATTTACAAGTTGATCAAAACTTTTTATGTCTCCTTTCTGAGTATCATCTAAACTAATCTAAAACCACACCATTAAGAGTTTTCGAGAACTCTCGACATAGGATAGAATCCAAAGTATAACTTGGTGACAACTTTATAACGATAATCATCATCATGGTCCCATGGGTCCTAGCTCCCACCATAAGAGTCAAAGTGATGAGTTTGCTAATGTCTTGGAAGAATTTCTCGTATTATCCTATTAGTGACGGGTAAAGAGTACTTATATCTCGTCGCTTTCTGTCCTTATCAAAATCTTGTCAGTAAGAGCTAGTAATCCTCCAACCTTCTCTTCAACTCTTCCTCTTGATGCCAAATAGAAAGCAGCTTGTATGGTAAGGCTGTAAATTATAACATCTAGATCTGTATAAGCCAGACAGCTACCTCAGCGCCTACTCTGCTTAATTCCACTTGACCATGAAGAAGCTACTCTCTTAATTCATGCCGTAGACAAGCCTCGCTTGCTCTGTCAAGTGGACTCGATTGGATTCATTGCTAGATTCCTTTGGGAGTACCTATCTCCTTGGGTACCCTCATCCCTTCTAGTGTTATATTACCTTGAGATGCAGGATGGACAACTCGGGAGTTACTACCAGAGTTATGAGGAAGTTCTCTATCTTAGGCGAATACACATGCTCACGTTGTTGTTTAATGAGCATGTCTTTCAACATAGCATTTTATTACCCTAGTATTTGGATTTCTCATCCTTATCCATAGCTTGGAGATCGAGATCCTTAGCTTGTTCGTAAATCGATCAAACACTCTAATTAATGAATTTGACTAATGTCGGGATGTGATTTCTCTACATTTGTTTTGCTTGTTTAGATGCGGTGAGTATTGTGCGTGTTGGGAGCCACAGTCGAAGATGGCTTCTTATTCAAATGCCCACAAACGATGCCATATATTACCCATAGAAAATTCTAGATCAAGGTCAAGGTATAATATAGTCTTAACTTGTTAAATTTGAAGTGTTCCTCCAATGCAAAGGTAATAACTTGCATACCAAAATCAGACTTCAAACTTGAGACAAGAATGACGAGGACAGGACTTGTATTCTGAGAAAGTTTCGATGCTCAAATCAATTTTCTTAGATAAGAGTGAATAATTGAGACAAAAATTAGAGCCAAGAATACTAAATTTGAGTTGTATGAATTGTAATGTAAACATTGCTTTTTATACTAGAAATAGAAAGATTAGAGTAGTTAATTGACCTAAAAACAATTGTATAGCTCATGAAAGTCTTAATTGACTTAGATTAAATAATTAAGTTGGGTTAAATTTAAGTCAAAATAATTATTATATCCTTATGTATCTCGCCTTAATCTCGAACTATATACAACCAATATATTTTAACATTATCATATAGTATTATTAACTTTAATATTAACTTTAATTTCTTTATGCCTCTCAATCATAAACCAAACAAATCAAATAATATTTGACAAACAAATTCACCCTCATTCTCTGTAGCTATTGAAAAAATTCTTAAATAAATCGAATTTATAACATAATATTATAAATTTTTTAATCCAAAACTTTTCATATCAACTCACGTCACATTACATTACTTATCCAAGAATTTCCCTCCATTGTGTCTCTTGCTCCGCATGCCCTTTACCCAAAAAACCAAACCGGACGGGCATTGAATTAGTGGCTTGTCCGGTTTCGTGTTCAACCGGCCGGTTCACTAATTTAGGTTTTTTTTTTTTTAATTTTTTTTACCAAAATATGATATAATTTAAAATAACCTAAAATATATTTATATAAAATCTAAAATAGAAGTGGAACACTATTTTTTGGAGAATTATAGTTCTAATACCCAAAAATACTAATCAAATTTCTAAGTAAGAAAAATAAAAGTTATACAAAAAATAAGTATAAAAAAAAATAAAAAAATAAAAATTTAATATTTTAGACTTTTATATAACATCAATGTTTTATCATCTTTTTTAAATAGACGGAATATATAATTAGACCGGATCGGTGATTCTTACTATTTGCGACCTATCGAACCGACCGCTCTAATTTTCAAAACATTGCCTTTACCCATTTCCGAAGTAAACATAACCACGATGTTAATGACTTTATCCCCGCGTTTCTGCACCCTCTACAATTCAATTACTACTTGTCGCGGTCGTAAAATCACAGTTACGTAAGAAAAGCTCCATTTTTCCTCTTTCTAGATTTGGTATATTATTGTTCAAACATAGACATCCTTCTTTGATCCTTCAATCCCCATTGAATATTCAGAGTCATTCATTTCCTTTTTCCAAAATCCTCTCAGATCCGCCTTCTTCCGCCCTCCCTCCTTAGCTCATCACACATATATACTTCTCTATTTTTTTTTTTAATTTATCAGTTTGATTCGATTTGGATCCAATCAATCAAACCAGAATTGAGTTTTTGAACGACGAAAAAAATGCAAGGCAATGGAGAAATTGAAGTGTCGGACGAGAATGAGTTCTCGCACGGGCTAGGAGGGCGAAAGTACAGGCCTGTGGTGGCCCACGACAACGATCGCGCCGTCGTCGAAATGTCCTCGCTGGAATCCGCAGCTTCGGCATCTTCTTCGTCTTCTCCATTCCCCAATCGGAACCTTATGTAATTATTACTAATCTTACTCGTTTCTTGCTTTGGTTCGAGAAATTTTGGATTGAGTTAGATTTTTGCAATGTTGTAATTATTGTTTGGCTGTTGATTAGAGGAGCGTTTTTTCCTTTTCTTTTGACCAGAATTAAGAGACATGAGGTTGAATTTGATTGTGCATTAGCGAATTGAAGCTTGAGTAGGCGTGAGGGTTTGGAGAAGGGTTTAACACCAGGGACCTATAGATCTCTAGGGTTTATACCCATATTATGACTGAAGGTTTATGTATCATCTAGGGTTAAAGATATCAAGGGTTTAATATATATTTATGCATAAATAGGATTAATTATATATCGGAAATATTGAGAATTTGTATTTAGAATTTACGAAATTGATGCACAACTTTGGACAGTGAACATAAGCGCTTGACGCACGAGATGAGAGTTACTAGTGGAAATGTTAGTGAGAGAAGATGTATGCTATCAATTTGTCAGTTGATATGCTTCTCTTATAAGTTGTATGTCATTAGGTTCTCTTTGTGGATGCAAGGACGATTTGTGAACGGGTTCTGGAAGTTATGGAAGCTTGTAGTTTATGTAAATTGATTGCTGGCAATAATAGGAAGTTTATAGAGAATAGACACGTGAAGACATCAAGGGGGAAGGATGTAGTGACATACACTGATGGGTTGAAGATTTAGCATTGACAGTGTTCTTATTCCACTGCCTTATTGATGATTCTGTTGTATGAATTGTTGTGATAAGTTGGATATATTTACACATCTTTTGTTTTTTGTTTAGTTCCCTATGTACTAGTGATTTAGAACATGGATTTAGAAACACTCTCCTTTAAGCCATAGCAGGTTTCTGTATTGGTTGATTTCAGTTCTGAAAATGGTTGGACAAGTCTTGGTAAGAAGTCTCTAAGGTGGTTAAGGGCTTGGGATGTCGGGTACTGGTATGTGTCTATGGTTTGGTTTGACAATATTCATTAGGATACGTGGACACTGCCAAAGAGTTGGATACCGGTATGGGGGTACTCAATGGAACACATTTCCCAATGATCTCCGAGAAAATCTCAAGTAGTTCCTAAATATTTGTTTTATTTTCGTGGGACAATTATTTTTTTTTATGATAATTGGTGATAAATAAACAATTAAAGAAATGCTATGGGAAGGAGACTTTGATGTCTCAGTAACTTTTGAGGTGCTAGGAAAAGTTAAAGTTGCCTGAAATAATTGAGTTTTATATGCATGTCAACTAAGAAACTGAAATTAAAATACTGCATCATTTTATGAAACCAATATTGAGTCATTTGGATCTTTAAAGTCACCAACAGGTGACTCAATCAGATTAGATTACACACACCTTTAATACTTATCATTTCACATGGGCTATGATTTGACTTTCATCTCGAGCATTTATCCATCTCATCTTCTGTATATTTTCTTTTATTATTTTATAATATTGTCTTGTGCAGTAAACACCATCAACTACCCAGGATCATCTTTATTCTTCCACCATGAAAACCAGTACCACATCCATGCTTGTTTCTCATCTTGATGCCTATCCCCTTCTTTGGAAGTAAAGTCAAAGCACCCACGTAAAAAAAGTCAAAGCACCCAACTTAGATTTACCAAGTCAGGTACAGATCCCAACTGGTACCTGTGTGGTGTCATATTTACATAGATACTTCCAGGAAAACTGTCAAGTCCAAGTCGCACAGTAAAAACTAAAATATCAGTGTTCAATTTTCTGCTACAAATGTCAATAGACAGTTAGCTTTGAAGGGAGTGCTCCATCTAAAACTTGGTTGTTTTGAAATTAATAACTACTAGTGATTTTGGCACACTCCTGGTGTGTGCCATTTAAAATAAAAAGGTTTAGTTATTATAAATATAACTATAATTAGCTAATACAACATGGTTAAATTATAAAGGTATTTTTTTCAAATAAATTTAAGACAATTTCTAGTAAGTTACTAAACATGCAAGTAGTTTGGTTTTTCCTTTTTAACTTGTTGGTAGTTATATTTTGAAAATTAGGATATTTTATTATTAAACGTAGATTTGTACTTAAAAGGAGATGGGTATTTTCCTTTTTTTAAACTTGTTGGTAATTACCTTTTGAAAGTTTAAATTTTTATTATTAAAAATTTGTTAACCTGAGAAAAGAGGCCACCTGATCAAGTGGTGCTTGCCCTTTCTATAAAGCATAGATGTTTGAAATTTGTAATTTTTTATTTCCTAAAAACCTAAAAGTTCTTCACTTAAGAAATTGGTTAAATTTTGTTTATTTAGTTTTTCAAACATTTCAGACTACTAATTAGTCTTGAATATTTATTAATGCCAATTATGTGCATGCACATTTGAATTTAATGAGGAAATTTCTTAGAAAATGGTGAAGATACATACAGTCCGAGGTAAAAGCCGCTAATTGATTACAGATTTCAAACCCCTTTTGTGTGGTTTGAATTAGGTTCATTCCGTCTGATTCTCAAATGTGTTAGTCATTTATGGTTGGTATTACAAAGAACAACTGCTTTTATCCTAGAAGCAGTATTCAATTATGGGAGTTGGCTAAACATAAATCTACATATGATGAACTATTTACAGATGACAGAAGGATTTTGAGTGAAATTCTTGTATGTTCATAGTCCTTTTCTGTCATTCTTGTATTATATCATGGTTTTCAGGATTCTAAATTCCACATTGTGTGGCAGGAAAGTAAAAGTGAGCAATCAGACAAACATGACTTCTGAAGAAAGAGAAGGATCATTGCCTACTCATGGACGTCCCAATGGCTCTCAGCAACAAAAAGATTCCAAATTGGAACTGTTTGGGTTTGATTCCCTCGTGAATATTTTAGGTCTTAAGAGGTAAATTGTATTTATTTCTGTTCAAGAGGACACTATTGCTCCTAGTTTGCATTTCAAAATATTTTAAAGCAGTTCTTCTTCTTATGTATGGTTCCTTTTCAGCATGACAGGAGATCAGGTCCCTGCACCCTCTAGTCCTAGAGATGGAGATGATGCCACTGTCAATCTTGAGCGTCCTAAGGTGTTTGTATGTGTTCTTTTATTTGCTGTTGATGTTCTTGAAAATTTTCAGGCTCTTGTATATGTATTTTATATACTAATTTTCAGTTGTAGCTTGTGTTGATTGCTATTTGGAATACTGAAATTGGTTTTTAAAAGATTCAAACAACAGAATCAATTGTTAATTGTGTTATACACATAGTGGTAGGAAAAAAGACTTGCGTGTTTTATGATGATATGTTGATCAAGTACGAATGTAGTACAAAGTAGTGATGTACTTGATCTTGAGACCCTTTCTTCTGTCTTCTGAAGATTTGTTTGTTGTTTTGTTGAAATGTATGAAGTTACATTTCATTAATTCTTGAAGGCACTCCGTGAAAAACATTTTCTAGTTAGAGACACAGTTGACGTGAAAGGTGATGAAAGAACATTTAGCTCTCTATAAACATATCCAAGCTTTGTCTCACTGACCTCTTCGTATTACCTGTGCAGCTAGCTTATTGGTTGCTTTTGTTTACTGAGAAATAGTAGTTATTATTCTTCAATTCTTATTCTACACCAGATCTCTGTTGTGCTTTGTCTCAGTTAACAATGTTACTTTCAACTCTAATACAACTTGTTAGACTTGTCCTATGTCTTAAATCTTTTGATATATTTCTCCATTATCAGAACTTATTCTAAACTAAAAGGATGGGTATAAAAAGTATATGAAGAGACATTTGATTTGATGTTTGCAATGTTTTGTTTTCTTGGCCTCATGTTACTTGCTTCTTGGCTTGGCCAGGTTGATAGCTTCCCCGTCTTGGCGGCATTTATTGTCAGTACACCTTATGATTGAGTAGTTTTCTTTACCAATCTAGTTTGCTGCCCTGAATATTTGTTTGATGGTGTTTGACTTCTCATATTGCACTAACCTCATTCTTTGTACAATTGTTTACTTCTTATTCTTTCTCTTTCTAAATGTTTTACTCATACTGAGATCCGAAGTAAGGAATGCCCTAAGATTGACTGTTCAGGAGTCAATTTTTTTTTTTAAACTCACTTTTAGTGGAACTTTTCGAATATCACAAGAGTGTCATCAAAAGGATACAACACTTCATCATCCCCGATTGAGTTCACTTGTCCTTATCTTTTTCCCCAAACATTGTGATGTATTTAATTTGGAAGGTTACTTAAGACTTGAATAATGATAAGAAATATTAGATTAAGAGCATACGTAGTTTGAATAATCTCTTGCACATGAAGAACATTGACCATACTAAATTAGATGGCAGGACATGTTAGGAACTAAAGATTACCTATCTTTATCAGATTTGAACTCTGTTATGCTTCAAGGAACTATTTCTTTGACATATGTGCAGCAAAATTTTAAATACAATAGTTCTAGATCCATCATGCTGAACGGTCGTAGGTTGACAAACAAGAATGGTCGGAAAAAATTGTTCGCTATTGAATCAGTTAAGGTTGAGCTAAAACCTTTTGGTGAATTTTCCTTCAACCTTGGCAGAACTAGAGCAAGAGTTATTCCATGCTAAAAATTGTAGAGTTAACCCATAGATAATGCTTAGCGTCTTTGCAAACCATTTTTTCATGCATCATAAAATAACTCTTTTCTCTCTCTCACTTGCATACACACTGGATAAAGTTGGATTGTTCTGGATAGAACTAAGAGAATTGGCTAGGTATTGATAAAAATGTTGATTTAGTAATAGTTTAACTAACCGATATATTTTGTATTTTCCTGTTGTAGTTCACTCACTTGTTTTCTAACTTTTTATTCAATGGGATTCCCTTTTCTTTGACGGTATAAGAGGGAAAAAAAGGTAAAAGGTTGCCCTAGTTGGCAAGAAAATTTTTTGGTCGATGAATGAACTTGTTGATGGAAGGAGCCTCCTATTACTTTCATGCCTTGAATGTGCTAATGTTGTAGTGACAAAGTAGAATAATGGCATTGCTTAGTAATTAGTCCTTACCCTTATCCCCCTGTAGTAGTCTCCCTTTGTTTGATGTGGCATTAAAGGATATTTTACATAGTAAGCTTATCTGCATGGAATGTATTGTTGTTGGTTCTTGTTGCATTGTCAGACAACTTTGCATGGGTTTGAAGATATTACAGTTCATTAATCTTTTACCTTTTTGCTAAAAGCATGTTTGGAGATATATGAAACGACTAAGGCGTCAATCATGGGTTTCATTTTATATTGTATCCTTTTAACTTTGATTCGTGATTTTCTATCTTTTGTTGTGGCTTATGTAGGATACTGGTCTCAAACTAGGGACAATGATTCAGTGTTTGTCCCATGCTTATCGGACTGTATGTATCAAAATATTCTGGGAATTATCTACTATATCAGATTTTCATGGTAAATCTCTTGTTTCCTTATAGACAAAATATACTCAGCAAAGATACTATGCAAGTTTATACACGTAGCTTTTGGAGTTTGGAGTCACCCACATTTATAATTGAGAACAGTCTGCTTCTTAAGTTATCTAGGAAAGGGGTTTAACATTCAATTGGAGCTTCTGGGGGAAATTTGAAACTAAAATGCTTGTGTTTAGTTGTATAAATTTCTGTATAGATTCGTGCTGTGCCTGTAATGTTATTCGAAATTGGTAATTTTAGCTTGCTTTTTAAAACTAACCATTTTACCTTGTTTCTCTCCATTATATCTTGTAATTTGATAATAAATGGCGGTTCTAATTCCTTGACTTTCTTGGAGCTGATTAGTCCTGCAAGTTGCAACACAAATTGGATGTAACTGAGAGGTCTGTAATACTATTTGAAACCAGGCGCCTGGAAAATACATTCCTTGCCTTACTTTTGCAACCTTGATGTGGTGGAAAGAAGAATGGAAGGGAGAAAATTGAAAGGAAAGATGGTCAGAGGAAGAAATAGAGATGGCAATGCGGTGGGTTTGAGGTTGGTGGGGCCTTCTCCCATGCCCACCTTGAAAGCAAAATTGGCAATTTGCTAAAATATAAAATATAAAACAATATAACTGATAAAATATAAAACAATATAACTGAAAAGAACTAAGAGCAGCAAGGTTGATGGCAATTTACTTAAATGTTGGAAGGGAAGGTAAGTACAAAATGAAGAGTAGTTGGAGTCACCTGTGCTATTGCAGTAAGTGTTAGGTGGCTATTGGCCAAGTCTAGTGCCCTCCGGGTAGTTTATGATCTTTTACATTTTATACTTTCTTTAATAAAATATAAAATAATATTAAATAAACCAAGCCTTAATCCCACTAAGTAGGGTCCGCTGCATGAATCCTGCTACGCCATTGCACTCGTCATGGACCATATCCTCCTCAATTCCTATATAAACACACACTTTGTGTATAAGAGACAGCTATACTCCTCTCACATACAAACACACTATTCATTATCTCTGACTCTCTCTAAAATCTACTTGTCCGATGTGCACTTCTCCTGGATGTCTTAACACGTGACCTAACCACCTTAAGCGTGTTTTCTGAAGCTACAACTGAAAATAGGTTATAACTCCAATCTTCTCACGAAAATGTTCATATGCGTATCTTGTCCATCGTGTATACACACACATCCATCTTAATATTCACATTTCGCTACTCTCATCTTCGCTCGTGTAGTTTACTGCCAAACATTCAGACCCATAAAGCATTAATGGCCTAATTACCGTTCTATAAAGTTTATCCTCAAGTCGTAAAGGAATTTTGCGGTCACATAATATTCCCGATGCCATTTTCCATTTAGTCCAACCCGCTTGTATTCGATGTGTAGCATCTCGATCTATACCACTATCACTCTAAAGAACTAATCCTAGATGCTTAAAATTGTCACTTATGGATATCTCTTAAAGCTTGGGATGACACTTATAAATGTCCCTATACATCTCTTTTATTGATTCTATATATGCTACTCTAACTCATATTTTTTCTAAAACTCTCCGCTAAAAGCAGCAAGGTGGATGGCAATTTGCTAAAATATTGGGAAGGGAATATAGGATACAAAATGAAGAGTGATTGGAGCCACTGTGCTATTGCAGTAAGTGTTAGGTGGCCATTAGCCAAGTCTGGTGCCCTCCTGGTAGTATAGGAACAACTTTCTCACATATCCAGATATCACATGATACACGGAAAAGATATGGAGAAGGAATTTGTTAAGATTTGATGTTTGGGGATGTGAGTTGAATATTAATATGCCCAATTATTGAGAAATTTGATTGTTATTCTCAATAATTTTCATACTTACTGTTCCATAATTCTGAAAGTAAAGCTGGGAATATGTATGAGGAAAGGGTAACTAAATACTGGAGACAATTAACTTAGAATTCTCGCTAAAATAAATTAAGCAAGTAAATTGACATGTCGGAGCTTCTTTAAAAGTCAGACTATGAAGAAATAAATATCTGAGTTTTTATTGTCTTTCTAAGAATGAAAGGAGTTATGAGTTGTCACTGGAGAAGAATGGCAAGACGTCATTAACTTAGACAGATCAAAAGAATTAAAGAAGGAAGTGTGATCTTGAGGTTTTCAGGGAACTCTTTCTAAGATAATATGTTGCAGATTTTGGAGGCATGTTTTTGTTTTATTTTCAAGCTAGGCATCTGGTAACGAATGACTTAGTCATTAGACAATTCAAAATGCATTTTCCCAAGCCTGGGATACCTTTTGTACTTCTCTTGAGTTCATCATTTATGGTGTTAAATGTGAAGGTTCCACTTTCTTTATCCCCTACACCTTGAAGGAAGAAGTTAAACAGAATATTGAAGGAAAATCTATGTTTAGGCTCAATGTAGATGGCATATAATAGTTGAAGGTTTAGCACCTATGTCAAGTGTGTATATTCAAGCGTTCACTTAAAGAAGTCAACTGTTGCTTATGGATGGAATCTATTTTACGGTTAGCAAAGAAGGACAATTAAAATGAGTTTAAGGTTTAGGGACAATTAAAATGGGTTCAATCATATACTTTCAAAGGTGTAGAAATATAGATGGAAAATATATGTGTATTTATTTTGTCACTTGTTAGTTGATAGAGACAAATTAGTGCAAAGTAAATACTGTATAAAGACAGTAACTCTTATACACATCTTTCCAAATTATAAGATGAAGTCTTAATTTGTTGAATTCATAAAGTTGTATCTATTTGATAATCAACTAAATTTGACCATTGAATTGAAATATTTTACCTCGTGTATATTATATAGTTTGATGATAGTATTATATTTTATCTTTATAGTAGGTTAATTTTTTAAATATTATACTTTTAATACAAATAAATTGTTTATAAATATAGAGTATGTGTGAGAGATAGGTGTGTGTAAGAGAGATACTATATGCAAGTGTGTTTATATGTGAGAGAGAAGGAATATAATGTGAGCAAGTGTGTGTTTATGCGTGAGAGAAAAGGAATATAATGTGTGCAAGTGTGTTATTTTGTGGAGAGAAAAGGAACATAGTGTGTGCAAATATTTGTTGTGTACTGTGAGAGAGAAGGTAGTGTGTTGAAGTGTGTGTTTATGTGTGAGAATGAATATAATATGTGCAAGTGTGTGTTTATATGTGAGAGATAATGAATAGTGTGTTTGTATGAGAGAGGAGTATAGTGTGTGCAAGTGTGTGTTTTTGCGTGAGAGAGAAGGAATATAGTGTGTTCAAGTATGTGTTTGTGTGTGAGAGAATGAATAGTGTGTGCAAGAGTGTGTTTGTGTGAGAGAGAATAATCGAGTAAGTTTTGCTATACTAGTAAAAATTTCAGTAAATTAAGTGATAGACGTTTCACTTAAAATTTTGTATAGAAATTAAGTGACACTTAATGTATTCAGAGCTAGGAGAATTTCGTTATCAAACTCACTTAATACAAAAAGCACTTAATGAATTAAATTTAACACTTAATGGAGTTATCAAACACCTCCTTAGTGTATTTAGTTTTTACATTTCTGGTTTGGATTATTGCAGGATTGTTGGCATGGCTGGTATAGGTGATAATCATTGTTACTTGTAGCTTTCTGCAATAGTGCACTTTCCTAACTACGATTTCATTGAGTGCTATTGCAACTAATGGTGCCATGAAAGTAAGATAATTAGTTACTGTGATTAAGAGAATTTCCAAACCTATGAAGATTAAGCAAATGTTATGCATGTAACTCACTTCTGGCTGGTGTGCTCAATCAGTAAAGTTTTGCTGTTGGATTGCTACTGAAACAATTACTTGATATATTTTCCTCTCTATAGGGTGGAGGACCTTATTATCTCATAGGTCGTGCCTTGGGTCCTGAAGTTGGAGTCAGCATTGGACTTTGTTTTTTCCTTGGGAATGCAGTTGCTGGAGCTCTGTGAGTGTATAATATCATCTTATAGCTGTATTAAGCTGGGACTTATGAGATAGAGGCACATAATGAGATGGGCATGTGACTAACATTATTAGTTGTCTTATCATTATTGATGTAATTCAATGTTATGGATGTGTCTGAGTGACATTATTGGGGATTGCTGTTTCTTTACTTGGTCTTAATATGTAGATTGATTATTTACAGACACTGCACTACTTCTATTTCTTGTGATTTAGTTATGTATTGGGAGCTGTGGAGACTTTCCTAAATGCTGTACCAAGTGCTGGGATTTTTAAAGGTAGTGGATCTTTGAGACCTCTGTTGTTTTCATTTGAACTAAATTCTGGAGTTTGAGATAGTCTGACTGATGTTTCTGTTGGTGATACAGAGAAAACATGTATTTTTGTCCTCGTACAGGATACTACAGATTATAACTCCTAACTATGTACTTAAAAGAATCTAAAGGAAATTATGATTATGACTGTATTACTTGGAAAAATGGTTAACTGGGAGTTTATTGCCATTTTCGGTTTATGTCTCAAAGAATTGTGATTCTTTTCTTACTGAGTTGTGGATCTTTCTTGAGGACATCATTAATTTTTATTCATACTTGAATATGAAACATTTTATTTATTGGTCAATAGATGGAAGATTCCCCATACTTTGACCTTTGTTTTTGATTATATTCCGTAATTTATTGTAGCGAAGACTGTCTCAGATGGAAGATTTACTTCACATATGATTCTGATTATACTGCCTTGTGTATTATTTCAGAGACTGTGACCAGAGTTAATGGCACCGAAGTAGCACAGCCTATTGCTAGTCCGAGTTTACATGATCTGCAGATATATGGAATTGTTGTGACCATCATTTTATGTTTCATAGTCTTTGGTGGTGTGAAAATGATAAATCGGGTTGCACCAGCTTTTCTTGTACCTGTTTTATTCTCATTATTCTGCATATTTGCTGGGATGCTTCTTGCAAGGAAGGATCATCCAACAGGTTCCAATTTTTATACCCTTGATCTTGGTCGTTTGTCACTTTGAACGCCTATTTGGTCTTATCTGAAGCATAAAAGTTGACACCTGAAGTACAGACTTACAGCAAGCTTATATACCAATTTCGAGGAAAATTTGAGATGACTTCTTTACCTGAACTCTTGATGGTTATATACCTATATCTTATGCTCCCTAGTTTTAAAATTAGATTGATCTCAGTCCAGCTTTAGTATCATGGTATATAAGCTTCCTCAAGTACTGATGTCAGCCACAGTATTTCCTGATTCCAAATTTTCTTATAAATTATGGAGTGACAAAATAAGTAAAATAAACTTTTTCTTAAAAAGAAAAGCCTGACAGGGTGTGGCTACTGTAACTCTAAGCCAGGTTGGAGATCCTTGTATTTATGAGACACTTCAGGAGAGGTCTTGAATTGTTTACAAATACTTTCACTCTACTGTTCATGGCATCTGATATCACTTGTACACTGACAAATTATCTTTCTTGCCCTGCATGGAGCAGCTGGGATAACTGGCTTAAGTTTGGAGTCTTTCAGAGAAAATTGGAGTTCGGACTATCAAACAACCAACAATGCTGGAATTCCTGATCCTGATGGGAAGATATACTGGAATTTCAAGTATGGCATTGAAAAGCTTTTCTTTGGTTTTAGCTTTTAGTGTACTCTCTGTGTGTGCATGTGTGTGTCCATATCATAATTCAACTTCCATGATTGTGAATACTCGTTGTGTCCCAAATTCGATGTCTCACATGGCTTTTATAGTTCTTCTCTATAAAATATTTTATACATAAAAATAGGTTAGTGGAGCCACATGTTCCCAACGCTTTAACTTTCAATTAATATGAGTGGTTCCACATACCATTCAACTATACTACATTTTGTACTCTTTTCAGAAACTTGTGCCGAGTTGAACTAAGAAATTCAATTTTGGACAGAGCTGTAGCTTTTAGATGTTATTACCATATATGATGGATTTGATAAATGATTTCACCATCAGTTTTCATTGTCTGCCAAATGTTTGTTTGCCCCTGTTTACCTATGTTCTCGATGCAGTTCAGGGTATTAGTTTTTCTTCTCCTATTTTATTTATGTTTCTCCAGTTTGGTCTGTTACATATTCCTGAGCTTTTGATAGTTATGACATGATTAGGACGTTTTTCATTTTTTATTATGAATTTTGGTGTCCTGGTGGTGAAAATTTCAGTTAGGTATAACTGGCTGTGTCACCACTTGTGTCACTTAGAACAATCATTATCATAGTGAGAAACAACATTCTGAACCCATCAGGATGGATGACTCTTCTGATTTTGTACAATAGGAAGCATTATGTGGGATAATACCTTTATCTCTCGGCTCCTGCTTAATTGTACTTGCATTCTGGTCCTCTTGATCTGCATAATCTCTGTTTTTGTAGTAAGTTATTTTGAATTTTACCCTTGTGGCACGTGTGAGAGTGGAATTCTTGTAATTATTTAAATTTTATTGTCACTGGGAACTTGTATCTTTCTCTTTCTTTCTAAAAAATAAGCAGCGACTGTCAGAACCTTGGATTTTATAACTCTATGTTTTGGAAACGGTTTTGTTGAACGATTCATTCTTTTAGCTTCACAATGATTATATTATGCTCCCCAGAGACAAAACTTCTATTGAAAAGTCACAGCAGATCATCTTATTATCTGTATACTTAACAAAGCGAAAACAGTGGCTAGGATTTTTTCTACTACAAGATTGTGCCATTTATAACTTTGAAAGAAATGGGCTTGATAATCAGAAGCTGCATTTTTAGTGTACGCTTAAGGCTGTATCATGCACCTAGGTCTTCCTCAAACTGCAACTGTAAGAACCTTGTGCAATAGGGGTTGCTGTTTCATCAGACAGAAAGTATTCCATTTGTGAATTTGAAGGAGAAAACTAACCATTATTAGCCCTTGTCTGACTAGGGAAAGCTTCATGGGAAACGAAAATACCGGAAAGTGAGATGAAGGAAAGGAAAAATTACTTTCTTTTGTATGTTTGTTTGACTAGAACATGTTTGGAAGTGAAATGGGTATAAAAATATTTGTTGAATTTTTGTATCTAATCAATTTTTCCTTCAGAAGCCTGAAAATTTTGTTAAGACAGAAAATGGAGGAGAATGTAGAAAAATAGTGTAACATGCTACAATGAACCAAATGTACAAGAAAGAGAGTAATTTTCTTGCAGTGTGTCACATTTTTATCTGTTATCAAATGCTTACCTGACATCTCTTATACATATCTGGATGTCTCTAAGATAATTGTTTGTTCTTAGGATATGTCAGTGATCTACTAGACGGCAATTTATCCTTATACCAGTACAGCATAATCATATCAGAATCAGTTATTTTAACCTTTGTACGACGAATCTGTCGTGTGCATTCATGTAGCATGTTTGGTACTTGTTTTAATTCTTGGTAAGTTGGTAGTTAATTCTATTGTTGGCGTCCGTCGTAACAGCTGGTGGGAACCACGAAAAGAATTTTCCCTTTATGGAATGAGTGGGTTGGGGAAATTGGTGTCCTTTACAACGAATATTTGAAACTTTCAAGTTTACCAGTTCTTGCAAGTTTTTCCTTTTATTGGTGCCTTCATATTATATTGTTAAAAAAGAACATAGGACCTGATTTTTTTTCTTGGATACTCTGATTTTATAGCTTTTCCTTTTAACAGTGCATTGGTAGGTCTCTTTTTTCCTGCTGTAACGGGGATTATGGCTGGTTCAAATCGTTCTGCCTCACTGAAGGACACTCAGAGGTCCATTCCTGTTGGGACACTAGCTTATAACTTTCTAGACTTGTGGATAATATCTGGTTACAGTGCTATTTTTTGGAGCTCTTGCTACCAGAGAGAAACTGTTGACAGATAGGTAACGTTATATAACATTTAATGAGATACTCTAGTTATCAAAATCAAGTGTGTTACTCTAGATTGTATTCCCAAATGGTTTGTGGTTTTGCTTTGCTAGGCTTGTTCTTATATCTGCTTCTTTACATTTTTTTAAACTGTGGCTCTGTGCTAAGTTTGCATTATTTGATTGTTTCCTTTTCTTAATGTCTACAGTAACTATATTACCTCAAATTCTGTGGTTTTGGTCATTCTAATTTCATTTTCAAATCTTATGTTTGAGTAATTGTTCTCCTATGTATGAAACTTAAATATTGTTTATATAATTTGAAAAGCCAAATGTGTAGCTATTGCATTGTCTTCTATTTTTTTTAATTATTCCTAAAATGAAAAATTTGTTGCCACTAAAATCAATGGAATATTATGCTTGGTGCATGCATATTGCTTTTAGTATACAGTCTGGTTACTTTATTTTTTCTGCATGTACATTCGACAAACTGCATCTTGAGTTCTCAACGCCTTATCTTCTTTTCCACACCAACTCCGTCTAACAAAGAACCCTCTTAACTTTTGGATTGTCCACCTGGTACAAGATAATTATTTCTTGATTTTGGTTAACATCTCTGAGCTGTCTAAGAGGCATTATTAGGAACTATGTATAAGAGACAGCTACTCGGTGCGGGAGTCGGATGCGGTACGTGTCTAGGTGTCGGATTCGTTAATTTTCATATTTTGAGATACGGGACTGTGTATAAGAGTCGGATACGGGTACGGGGATACGTCTCAAAACACATAGTGCCCATATAAATTTTCATAAATGTTTGTCCTTTTTTCTTGGAACAATTTTTATTTTAGGGTAGTTGATGATAAATAAAATAAAGTCTTCTAATCTAAAAGAAATGGTAGGGGAAGGAAATTGGTCACAAACAGGTCAAAATGTAATTTGGCGAGTATGAGGACCAAATTAATATTACAAAAGGTTGAAACGGCAAAGAATTTAAGTCACATATAAATAAGACAGAGAAATGAAATTACAGGGGCTTAGTTGCAATTTTTGTAAGAGGGGAAACCTATGTCTATCTTAAAACACAGCCGCCTCCCTCAAACCTTCTCATCTTCTTCCTTAAGCATCTGCACATCGCCACTATGGCAAAACAGTAACTGACAGCAAAACAACAGCTTTAGATCTCCTCTCTCCTCCCACCATAGAAGCCAATCGGCTACAGCAGCTTTAGATCTCCTCTCTCCTCCCAAGATGGAAGCCAATCATCAACGTCAAGACAGCAACTGACGGCAAAACCAGTCGATCTTCTTCTCCCTCTTATCAGTCAAAGCACCCATCTGACGTTGACCAGATCTGGCACGTATCCCGCACCCGTGTCGT
Organism: Cinchona pubescens; assembly: GCA_025175665.1. NCBI lineage: Eukaryota > Viridiplantae > Streptophyta > Magnoliopsida > Gentianales > Rubiaceae > Cinchona > Cinchona pubescens. Next base: position 101,505 of record JANKKI010000548.1, read on the forward strand.
GTCGTGTCGACACGGGTGCGCCGGGGGTGAAGGGTGAGTCCGGGTAACATAGATTAGGAGACCTATAAAAATTCCTGAAACCAGCATCATGAATTCTCTTTGATTAGTGAAAGTACAAGTTTTTTATGTTGATTTTGTAGATCCTGATAATTTCAAAGTTATATACAGGAAATGATTAATTTTTTGTTCAGAATAGATGCTGTCTGGCATTGGATGGATTTCAAACTATTCTGTTTCGGGCATAAATAATCTATTTTTGCAGGTTACTTACAGCAACTGTTGCTTGGCCATTCCCAGCAATAATTTATATTGGTATAATTCTGTCAACCTTAGGAGCAGCTCTTCAAAGTTTGACTGGAGCCCCACGTCTTCTCGCCGCGATAGCCAATGATGACATATTGCCTGTTCTTAACTACTTCAAGGTTGCAGATGGCAATCCAGTTTGAACCTCACATTGCTACATTCTTTACTGCCTTCATCTGTATTGGATGTGTTGTGATTGGAAATCTTGATCTCATCACTCCAACCATAACCATGTTTTACCTTCTCTGCTATGCGGGTGTGAACCTATCCTGCTTTCTTTTGGATCTTCTAGACGCCCCTAGCTGGCGTCCTCGCTGGAAATTTCACCACTGGAGCCTTTCCCTTGTTGGAGCACTGCTTTGTATTGGTATTTACTTCAATCAACGTAGTACCTCTCATTATAATGAAACATTGTTAGCTAATTTAGTCAGCTCGGAGCTACTTTTCAATATCTAGGTTTCATATTATTAGTGGGTTGAATTTCAGAGAAGCTTATAGTTTAATTTCTGAATGTGGGAGAATATGAGGATGGATTTAAGGACAAAAAACTCAATCATAATATTTGTCATCAACAAATTTAAGAGTTCCGGCATATTAAATGAACTTAATGGACAGAGGAAGAGATAAATTTGTGTGGTTGAGGTATAAAAATCTAGATGACTTATCGTCGTACAACTCATGAATCAGAAAAGGGACTCCAGTGAAACCCACAAGAGTGGAGGGATATGGTGATTTTCAACTTTTACCTTTCTTATTCCCGTAAATTGATTTCTGTATAGGATTGTCAGACAACATCATTGTAGAGAATCATTAAATTTGGTATCTGCAATTCTGCTCTAGTACCCCAAACTGAGAGGATCCTAAGGTTATGGTTTAATATCATCGTTTGATTTATTCTTACAATTTTAAGCAAGAACGTGAATTATGTATTCAAATATGATTTTAGCCCATTATTATCTGAACAATTAATCTCAAGGTCTTCTAATAGTTTATCACTTCTATCACCTCTATATGGTGCCTAGCTTGCTCATGCATTTGTAGTGAACATCTATATAAGAGTGCCAATTAATTGTTCAAAATGATGAGAAAAAGGAGTGGGGATCGTCAGTCAGACGGTTTTAGAATTACTAAAAACTTGAAAACAATTTGCTTCTATGTTTATGCTCAACCTGTGGAAGGGTTTTGTTCACAATAAACTTTTCTCCCTCTAGTTTAGATCATGAAGGCTTGGGTTGAGTGTTATCACTTTTGGAAACTTTTTGGGAGGTGTAGGCTACATGATAATGGGAAGAAGATTTTATAAAAAAGTAAGACATAGTTTATGAAGTAAGTTTGATGATTTGTGGATTAAGAAAGGGTAGTACAAGAAATATAGAAATGTGGTGCAGGCAGTTTCACTAGATGATAAAGTAAGACGAACATTATGGAACTATATTCGAGATTTTCAAAGACACCAGGAAATGCGTCAATGAGGAAGCATGTGGTGTTTAAATTAGCAGTCTGATGCAACTGTTTTTCTTGAGTCAGAATGTAAGGGTGAGGTCTGCATTGTATAAGGCAAGAACAGGGATGCAATAATAGGATACAGAATAAATAGAAATCTGGCAGGTCACCCTTGGGTTTTACTAGGAGACCCAGTAAAATTTGAAATCACTCCAGAAGAATGCCTTGATGCAAAATATGAAGTCTGAATATCAATTCTGCTCTATGTTCTTTGATAGTGGAAGTATACCTCGTATTTGCCTCTTTGATATTACTGCATTGTGAAGTAATTTGATGGCTTACATCTATTATGGTCACCATTTGGAATTTTTTAAGAATGGAATATAAGGCATAATCCAAGTGGAACACTCAACCAAGGATGTTGTAGTAAAGTCATTGAAGAATATATTAACATAGTCTAGCTAGAAATAGCTAAATTAAAGAAGTAACTAGTTTTTTGGATTTGGGTAGAAATCCTGGGCTTTAAGTACATCAGTTTTCCCTTCATGATTGGTAAACTCTGGATCATAAAACGATACACATCTAGATGTGTATAAGAGACAGAGAAGATTGCAAGCGTGTTATTTATAGATAAAAAGCTTTAAATTGAATATTAGTAAAGGAACTTGATTTAATTTACTTACTTTGGATAAATATGGAGAGGTCTTCAGACAGAATCCATTTTTAAGTTGAGTTGGCTTTTTAAAGTAGAGATTGTGGGTATTTATTTTCAGGCCTGAAAATGATGGGTACCTCACCTAGGGATTGCTATATATTTTAGGTTCTGCAATATTATGATAAAGGAAATACTACTTATGTCCATCTTAAATTGCCTTTTTCTCTGCAATTTTGGGCTGAAATTTATCTTTTATTTTTGTTCTTGTGCAGTAATCATGTTTTTGATTTCTTGGGCATTTACTGTGGTCTCTCTGGCCCTAGCAAGCCTTATATATTATTACGTGAGCATCAGGGGAAAAGCTGGAGACTGGGGTGATGGTATTCACATCTGCATATTTCCAACTTGCTCTGCGTAGTTTGCGATCTTTGGGAGGTAGGTGCCCTTATCCTAATTGGAATATTGTACATATGGCCTTTCGCTACTGTTTTATTGGCTTGTTCTCAACGCTGTAATAATCTATAAGCAGCTTATTTGAAATTGAAAAAGTAGTAAATATGCCTTCTTTTAGCTTAAGAGCGTGGTCCTACAGGGCTCTGGCCTTTGCTTTTTTCCTTTCTTTTGCTTGGTTTATACATTTTGATGTCTTTAAGACAATTGTATATGTGGTGGATTCTGTCAAACTTTCAGGTGGCAATTTTGAAGTATTGGTATTGAACTTCAGAGGTTAGTGAAAAAGAGCAATAATTGGATGTCTTAGGGTTTAGTGGTGAACTAGAGGGGAGGTCATAAACATTGCAAGAACAAGAGGGGAGGTTGTAGATATTTATCTTTTATTAATAATTCATCTATATTAAACCATTTATTCTGCTGAAGTTGCTGGGATACTATAAGTATCAAGATCTAATAAACACTGTTTTAATTGTGTCCCTCATAACTTTGTTTCTGGTAACAATTTTGCAAATGATCTGAACTTCAGTTTCCCTTTTCCCGGCAAAATTAATAAGTCCGAGTCACATACCTACTCCAGAATGGCAAGGCTGGAACTCTGGTTTATGTTTGCAACTGGCAAGGATGTCATTCTTTTCCCATTCTTGTCCCGTTTCCTTTTATTTCTACTTGTCCGTTTTCCTTTCTTTTCTTATTTTTCTTCTTCCTTCATCTTCTCCCTCTTGCACAGCAGGCACTGCCACTGCTCAGACTGTCGCTTACAATCATACCAGAACTTGTATAAGGTTATAATTTACTGGCTTACCATGCAGGGATTTTATCTTACAGTTTATCCCCTTCACCCTTATCTGTCTCTTATAATAGATTTAGATGTATACTCAAGCATATAAGTCTCAAGACACCAACCTAGGGTGGTGGCTTTGACTTCCAACCACCCAAATCACATTAAAACTTGATGAAATTTGTGCCCAAAATGCTCCTTTCAGTGTTCCCAGCTTTGCTATTTCCAATTGACAAAAATGGCCACCAGCATTCACAAATCAACTCTTGACATCCAAACTAAATTTAGCTATATCCCTCAAATCTCAATCTCAAGTTCTGCATATTGCTATGATTCTTGAGCCATTGAGGCTTCTGGAATTGCACCTAGGCACCTCATCATAATTTACTATGGCACCTTACTGTGTCTGTTTGAAAGAAATAGATCTGTATAAGAAGAATTTGGTGTGAAGTCCAATTAAAAGCATGTTTAGTAGTTTGTCATTGTTATGACTTTGATGTATAGTTTGTGGAGTTTGAGTCGAATACTTAACATACCAATAGTAGCAAAGTTGAACAGGTAACTCTTCATGGGCCCGGGCCAGGGCTTGGGCTTGGGCTTGGGCTTGGGCTTGGACCTCTGAATGAGACTTTGGTAACATTATCTTTGGCTTGGAATAGAGGCTCGAGTCCGGTGAACCTTGAAATAATGCTACTCTATACTGCATAATTAAACCAGTGTTTTGACCATTTCTGCTTCTGATTTTGCGAGTAATATCACATTTATTATGCAGCTGATCAGGTACACCCAAAGAATTGGTACCCTATCCCCCTCGTATTCTGCAGGCCATGGGGCAAGCTTCCTGAAAACGTCCCTTGCCATCCCAAACTTGCTGACTTTGCAAACTGCATGAAGAAAAAAGGTAGGGGGATGTCTGATTTTTGTCTCTATCATGGATGGAGATTACCACGAATGTGCCGAGGATGCCAAGGTTGCTTGCAAGCAGCTTAGTACCTACATTGACTACAAGCAATGTGAAGGTGTAGCAGAGATAGTAGTGGCTCCCAGTATGACTGATGGTTTCAGAGGCATTATTCAGACCATGGGCCTTGGTAATCTCAAGCCTAATATTGTTGTTATGCGGTATCCTGAAATATGGCGGCGTGAAAATTTGACTGAAATTCCTGCTACTTTTGTGGGAATAATAAACGACTGTATTGTTGCAAACAAGGCAGTTGTTATTGTCAAGGGTCTTGATGAGTGGCCTAATGAGTACCAAAGACAATACGGTAGCATTGATTTGTATTGGATTGTGAGAGATGGTGGTCTAATGCTTCTCCTCTCCCAGCTACTTCTTACCAAAGAGAGCTTTGAGAGCTGTAAAATTATGCTCATAGTGAAGGGACTGCTTTTATGGCTGATGGAAAGGCTGTTGTTGTCAACGAACAGCAGATAGAGAATTTCCTCTACACCACTTTGAAGCTCAACTCGACGATACTGAAATACTCAAGAATGGCTGCAGTTGTGCTTGTGAGTCTACCTCCTCCTCCAGTCAACCATCCAGCTTATTTTTACATGGAATATATGGACCTCTTGGTTGAAAATGTTCCTAGACTTCTGATAGTCCGAGGATATCGTCGGGATGTGGTCACTTTGTTCACGTAGTTGTTTGTAGATCGGACTTATTAATTTTGCCGGGAAAAGGGAAACATGAAGTTCATGTCATGCTTTGTTTCAACTTTCAAGCCAAACGTAATTTAATGAAGTTCCGTTGTCTACTAACAAAATTGTGAAGGAGAAAAAAGTAAGTCGGCAGTTTCTTCCTAGTTCTTTCTCTGATTACTCCTTGAAAAGTAACTGTTGTTTTAGGGAAATTGTTCTATGTCAAATGTCGATTGGGTAGTTTTATGTTATTGAAAATTGAAAGAACACTTGTGACTACTACCCTAAAGTTGGTGCATCGATATTACGCATGCCCAAGCCTGGTGGATAGAAATAGAGGGTACCCTCCCATGCCACTGTCTCTTAAGGAATTTGGGATCATCACTTGTAAAGTTAGTCATTTTTATATCAGAATAAACCTACACCATCGGGTATTTAAAGAGCGGGTATCTGGTAAAAGTGGTTAGGCATCCCTGAGTATCCCAATCATATCTTATCATCAATTATTTTTTTTAAAAATAAAAATAAATTAAATTAACCTCACTTTGAACACCAAATTTTTAATAATTTTTAGAACTAACAAGTTAATTAACAAATATCCTATGTCGATAACATGTTGATTAACAAATTTTTTATATAAAATTGAGAAGAACAAAAGAAAAAAACCCAATATTAGATTGTTAATTGAGAAATCACATTATTTCTTCAAATAAATAATAAAAAAAACAAATGTAACATCTAGATGAGTATTTGGAAAATAGGTAAGATTATGAAGTATTTATAGCATCTGTCTCTTATACACATTTAGATTGTATAAATACTGTGATTAATTAATTATTACAATCTCCCAATATCGTACTACTTGGAACTCGCATTCGGAGAATGCGAGTTCCAGAATTGTTTAAATATATATATTTTGAAGACCTCGCATTCACCGAATGCGAGGTCTTCTTAGAATGCGAGGTCTTCTTAATTTTAAAAAAATTGACCTCGCATAACATCTAGGTCTGAATAAGATTTTTTTTTTCGCATTTCATGTAAATGCGAGGTAATGCAATTTTAGATGTGTATAAGAGACAGGGATGTTTCTGCTTATCAACCCAGGGGGATGACTTTTTTCAATGATCTTGGCAGAAAAATGTTATTTGACTGTAAGATAAAATCAGATAAATACTAAGACAAATTATAAATTATAACATTAACGAAGTAGTACGATATTTGGGAATAGTAAACCATTATCTTTAAACCATAAACTATCTCATTAACGTTCTAAATAGTACGCGAATGAAATGTGTAAACCCTGTCTCTTATTACACATCTAAATGTGTATAAGAGACAGACATTTACCTCCTCTCATAATATCATTGTTCGCCCTACCGGGTGTAAACCCAACATTAGGTTTGTATTTATGTTTTTTACCTTTGTCTAGATGTGTATAAAAAACATAAATACCTGTCCTTATACACATCTAAATGTGCATAAGAGTACAGGTATTAGACTAGGGCGAACAATGATATACAAATAACGGATATCAATCACACATAATTGCGAAGTATCTAGATGTGTATAAGAGACAGGTGCCCTTGTCGGGTACGGGCCACTCTCTAGGTTTAGGCACCTTTTTTGATCGAAGGATATAAAATAAAGGAGTGTCTTGTTGTTGAGTATGGTGAGCAATTTCCGCCTGCGAAGGTATGCTTTGTTCGGGTACCAATTCTTTGGGTGCTGTCTCTTATACACATCTAGATGTGTATAAGAGACAGCTCCGGTGGAACCATTATCTTTCGGACGAGTGCGCATTGGCGAAAGTATGTGTGAAGTGTCACCTCGAATGGTATGTTAACATGAGGGATCCAAGATCTTCATTGAAATAACAATTACTTCAGCTTGCATGCGGAGATCATAAAGAAATTTCTTCACATCAGCTAGATGTGTATAAGAGACAGGCCAGTTCCTGTATACACATCAGATGTGTACACATATCCACATACTAGTCAAAGGATCAAGACAAAGAATGCTACCTTGGCCTATGGTGCATGTAGTGATTGAGAAGCGAAATGGCTGATATGTGCCCATGTACTAGACATCCGGAGTATCGAAGAGGGTCATGTTGTCTAATGACATGTAGTACAATCTAGCCATGGAATCCATCTACCGTGATAGTTCAAATTAGTTTTACTGAAGTAATTTGAAAAAGAAAAATAATAAGAAAAAATGAATAATTACTTACAAGATAATCTGCACGTGCACCATCGCCAAGGTAGCCTTCTGCAAAAGTAGGGCTTTGACTAGTATTGGATATGTACATCACCGTCCTCGCTCGATACCATTGCATGTAATCACCCGATGCATGTGTAGTATCAACACATGGGAGACCAACCTCAACTGTATCCGTTCTAACATGCGGCCCAAATATCTATATATTGTCGGTGTGTCAACTCCCAATCATTGTTCGCCCGACCACGGCGGTCTATCAAATGAAGTGCAGCTTGATTACCAATCAATCTCTGATCTGGTATGGGTTGGAGTAAATCGAACTGTCGCATAACCCGATGAGGAAGATAGCATTCCACGATCTCCCAACATATCAAATATGTAAAGAGACAGCGATATGTCTTACACCAGAGTTGGGCATCTAATTTCTAACAATTACCCCAATACGTTGCAGAAGTACTACGCTGCCATATAAACTAATACCAAAGAAGTCTAAAAAAGTTAGTAAATAAATGAAATTCGAGGACGACACTGCAAAAGAAATGTAATCGACGGATGTACCTCATTAGGTCGCAAAGTATGTAATATGATCTTGAAAAACAGATAACACATGCCGAGGAGCATTGCGCAGATGTGTATCCAACATCCCACCTGCAATAAAAATTAATAAATATCAAATCCAATGTTAACATGTTTATTTTAAACTTTATCTTCATTAATTTGTATACAGAGATGAATTGTATATCTGATGTTTATGCGGGCTCTAAGTGGATAGGACGCAGTGTCGGCATGCGCTCCCAAACCCATAACTGTATACAAATAAATGAATATAAAGTACTCAAATATAAAATATATGCATATAAAGTTTTGAAATATACCTGTACTAATAGTACTGGTCCGCAAATATATGCTAGTCAGGTGAAGTGGCATCACACAAACTGCGATACATTGTGCTTAAAACTACCGATCCCCAACTATAACGGCCCACGCTTCCAAGTCCCTAAGCAATCAAGATACAGAGTGGCACTTTATTGCCGAATACCTGTCTCTTATACACATCTAGATGTGTATAAGAGACAGCGTACGTGCCATGTGCCGACACATGTCATCGTCGCATCATCGAGAAGCGGACGATCTAATGCGGCAGACAAACATCCAACTTTCAAACGACCATCATCAATGTCTGATCTGGCAGGCATGAAACCCAATAACTCCATGCATAATTGGCTCCAAGCATCTGCGGAATGAGTAGTGTCTCTACCCGTCACGGGCGGGCAATGTGTAAACCCCACAGTACCTCTACATCCTGTAACGTGATGGTGGCCTCTACAATGGGCAGATGAAAAGAATGTGTCTCAGGTCGCCATCGCTCCACAAGACTGGTGATCGAAACATGATCCACTGAAATGCGTCCTAAAGATGCGATGCCCTCGAAACCTGCCAAACAAATATAATGCCATACCCGCGCCGGTATAGGCATGTGATCCCAAAAAGTCCCATCACAACGCTTAACTGTAGTGTCTCCTAGATGAATTTGACAGCGGATAAGAGTACAGGGTATGCGGCGTCAGGTGGTATAATATCATCTACATATAGTCCAGGATAAATCTTCGCGACTGATCATACCATACCTAAACAAATAATCATGAAAAGAATGAATGATTGTACAATGTCTCTTATACACATCTAATGATCAGACAAATATTTTTTGATAATATTATTTTTTGATAAACGAATACATTAAAAACAAACTACATTCATAGATACAATGATATGTAGACAACACAGTACAAAGACAAATCATTGTTGTCGCGAAGGGGAACTCCTGCGATTATGTCCCGATTCATGACAATTCGTACATCTCCTAGGTTCACGGCGATCCCTAATATCCATCTCGTTTCGTATGCGTCTCGCACGTACCCGACCTACCCGGCGTTCAACAGACATATTGTCATCACCACGTAACTGCCAATGAATAGGAGGCAACTCATCTGGATTAGATTGTGGAATAAATCTACTAACGCTGTACTGCTCTCGATATATGCGAGTGGTGTAATGGTCCGCAAGCAGGCGGGTTGGTTTATCACCCTTATGCCTGCAAACTGTCAAAGCATGCGAACATGGAAACCTATACATTTGCCATTTACCACAGGTACATGTCTACTGTACATAATTGATAGTTTGTACATTCCCACCACGACCAGTCACACGACGAGGTGTACCTGTCGAATTAAAACACCTAATTCGATACACACCAGTAGACTGATCAAAAACCATGACTGTGTGTCCTGCATCTTTTTTATCTGCTGACAACAACCTTTTCCAATTCTTTGGTGTAATTGGTTGAAATTAATGTATGCACCCCGTGCAATATTATCAACAAATACTTTTACGCACCGTGGAATGTACTATCAATTATAATCTTTATGGTTGGTAGTCTATATTGTTTACACAGACTATTTTAGCTCTCAGAAGAATTTGTACCATGTATTCCCCACCTATGATTTCCATCGTGAGCAAGGCACCTACGGTCAAGCCCAATATCTACCAGATATCTCCATGCCTCTGGATGTTGCAGCTGTATCGTTTGTTGGTGCTTATTCCATTTCTACCTCTGTAACTTGACACCAAAAGACCAACACTACTTCTTTACTAGTACATTCTTGTAGCTTTCCATCCTCCTGTATGAACGTGTGACGCAGATGAATCTATGATATGCAAATGGTTCTGTCATAAAGGGGACTCACTCAAAATCTACTCGTCGGTATAAGCGACAGCATGTCATTAACCAACCCATACCAGATTTGTATTGTTGTATCATCAACAATTGCATAAGTCAACAGGTAAAATCTGATTGTTAAGATCCAAAGTGATTGTAATAAGTAATTTATCTCGATACTCATCTCGTAGATGCGTGCCATCAACACATAGGACAGGTCTACACATATGGAATGCATCAATTGATGGCCGAAAGTAGTTGGTTATAAGTATTTAAATACTTTCACAACCTCGCTACTGTTGGGATGATACAGCCATTTTACCACATTTTGGGGATTGGAGCGTAGTACTTCTGCAACGTATTGGGGTAATTGTCTGAAATTAGATACCCAACTTCCATGTGTATAAGAGACAATTGCTTTTCTACGAGCATACCAAACTTTCTTGTAAGTTCATGTCACATTGAGACACCGGTGACGAGTACGAAACTTTGTTTGACCTCTGTGCCCAGGATCATTGTGTATTACCTGTCATTATTTGGTTAGTAATGACTATAAGAGACATACATTTCTGTTGTTGTTATTTGATAGTTGGGAGATTGTCTGCTTATCTCTTATACACATCTAGATGTGTATAAGAAAAGAGATTCATTTCCACGCACCGAATACTGGAGAGGCCACCATCACGTTACAGGATCTGTCTCTTATACACATCTAGATGTGTATAAGAGACAGAATATGGCATCTCTTATACACATCTACTTGTGTATGGAGTTATTGCTGTCTCTTATACACATCTTGATCCTTACTTTCAAAGTACAGTGTCAATTATATGGATCTAGATGTGTCTAAGAGACAGAGGTTTGACAGCGGATCTTTATCACTAGTGGTCCTATGGGATCGTACTCACCGTAGTTACCAAGATCATTGAAAAAAGCCATCCCCCTGGGTTGATAAGCAGGAACATCCTCTTGTGTATGACATTCATCGTTATTTGTCCCCAAATCCTTGTCAGAAGAGATCATCATTCGATATATCTTCAGAGTCTGAACCTGACTCGTAATCCTCGTCTAATGCATGCCACGACGAGTCACTATTACCACTATCCGCTGTCAAACCTTCATCTACGAGACCTTTTTCCATATGTTGATATTGCATGGTACTTGGGCCTTCACCTGCTCTGGTGTCTCTATTACACTGCGCGCCAATAGCTTGATCAGATTGCATTGAGTTTGACATTGAAAACGAACAAGTTGGGTTGTAAAAGTCAAACGACCACGGATGTTCAAAGAGACTCTGCGCGTTGGACTGCAACGGCTGGTCATCCATGGTCGAATGCATGAGAGACAGATTGTAATTATACCATACATATTGTACATTGTTTCTTTTATACACATCAAATGATGTATGTAAGACCAAATGTTCAGTACTTATTTGGATTGGCATCAAACAAATCAAAAATACCATCCATACCATCATCATCTGTCAATGGAATGCCAGAGTAAACACCACGACTAACTATATAGCTTGTGCCTGTTCATAATATTCAATTTCATCTGCTCCCTATCAACCTCCATGAATTCGTATATCTTGTTAACTAACTCAACAAAACTAATCCGTTGCTTTATTCGGAATAGTTTCTTGCTCATCATTGGCCGGTAGGACATAGTACTGCCTTCATAGGTTATTTCTCCTCCCCAATAAAGGAGAATGTGACGGGGTCTATCAAATGCCATTTTCCTGTAAGGATGGAACATGTTTAGACCCCATTTTTGGAAACGGAATATGTTTGTTTTAAAAAAAAAATTGACAGAGTTCCTCTATATCTTCAAGATTTCCTCTAACAAAGGTCATACCCGATAAGGGTTACAAACAACACAACAAATCGGCAACACTTATAAGTAATACATGCCCGACAAGGGCTACAACCAATGCAATAACTCGGCTAGGGTTACGAGTAATATATGTCCGACAAGGACTACAAAAAATGCAATAACATCCACAATTTCAGTATAACAAACAACATAACCACAAATCGGCACCCCCTCCAATCCACGGGTGGTGGTGGTGGTGGTGGTGGAATGGAGGTGGTGATTGTTGTAGAGGGAAGGAAAAATAGATGGTGGTGGAACGGAGGAGGAGGAGGAGGAGGAGAGGTTTTTTTTATTTATTTGGGGATGAATATTCTGCGAGGCCAGCAGTGGCCTCGCAGGTTAGGTTCGTATGACCTCGCATTCGGCGAATGCGAGGTCAGTCAAATTGGATGTGAAACCGACCCGAAATTATAATTTGGAATATGTTTAATCGATTGTGCTTTGTCTCTTTTACAAAGAAGATGATTTTAAAATTTTTTCTAAGATCAATACTATTATAAATTAAGATTTCAAAAATGAATAAATGATTTGTTCATAATAAAAATTTTAAGAAACTTTATATATAAGGGTCAGATCGGATACTTGCGACTTTTTAAAATCCTGACTTGTATCTAACATTATAGAAGTGGGTACTCGACTCTTAATTGACCCGATCAATGAATAAGGTTAGATATCCTCATTTTTTTTAAGCAAAGAGAGGCGAAGCAAACGAGATAGCGAGTCAACAAATATTTTTACCCACGACTAAAACTCATGGATGCCCTGCTTGCAATCGAGAATATATATCATGCATGCCCGTCTCAACTAGGATACAGGACGATGGCTTGTTCTATGATCCAAAAACCTTAATGAAGCATTTACTAATTGCTCTCTAGAACGCACCAAAGGGTGTAAATGATATCTAGATCCAATTTCTCCTAGGTATTGTGTATATCAATATCTATGTGCATTGGCTTTGGCTCTAAAAGGTTTTAGGGACTAAAGCCAACTTATACAATTAGAGGTTTTTTGGCTCAAAGGTTTTAGGGACTAAAGCCAACTTAAAATTAAGGTTTTTGGATCATAGAACAAGCCACGTGATAATCATTTAAATGATAACTTACAATGGATATGTTGTTAACGGTTCCGTCAATTTATTCATAATTTCCGTTACATGCCATATATTGATATCCATTGTAAGTTATCATTTAAATGATTATCACGTGGCTTGATAAGGAACCAAATTATTTTTTTTGCCTTTTTATTTTAGTTGTTAAATGTTTACGTAGTCATTTTTAATTTGTGTGAACAATTCAAATATGTATAATTAATTTTCTAAATGTGTATGATTTATATATATTTCAATTTCATTGATTTATAAGAGACAGGTGTTACATTGTAAAAAGGACTAAAATTCTTAATACAAAAATTGAAAAAATCTATTTAAAACAAAACCCAACAAGCAATAAAATAATTCATAATTCTATATCATCAAGATTATATCATACTTAAATGAATGTTTTCTTAAGTTTATATATATATAAATATATATATATTGTATTTATACTTGTATTTGTGTTCGTGTCTGCATATATGATATCATTTGTGTGACTATATTTGTATTTTATAAGTAAAATTATAGCATTAGTTTGCAGGAAAATACTTAAGTAGACTCGGTTTTTGACCTCCAACCACCACTTGTAGATCCTTTGGTCAGGATTAAATCTTAAAGAATCTTACTTACATCATTTGATGTCATAAATTCTCTAAAGTTTAATCCACACTGCAGGGTCTACAAGTATTTAGTTCTATATACACAATTATTTAATTGATGTACATATAAGCAGTTGAATATTTGTTATATTTTTGAGTTTATTTAATAGTATAAAAAGATGCATTAACGTTGCAAGTTTTTAACTTGCTCTAAAAGCAAGCACCAAAGATTTTCCTTTAAAGTTTTGAATTCAAAAATCTATGCATATATATTTTTCAAGAAGTATGTATAGGAGGAAGTCAAATATCGAATTGAATTCGGAAATTGATTAATTCCGAATTCAAAAATCAATTCCAATTTAGTAACTAATTTTTGATTTTAGAATTCGGTTGGACTAATTAACTGACCGAATTCTTATTAATCAATTTTAAATTTTCAATCTGAAAGTAAAACCACATGTTGTCGTATTGCATTGGTTGTAGCCTGTCTCTTATACGAGTTATTGCATTTGGTTGTAGCAGGTTGATAGCTGTCTCTTATACACATCTTAAAAATGTGTAAATCTTATACAGATAAATGTGTATAAGAGATTTTCTTTTCACTAAGGTTGTCGGTTATTTAGAGGATGATTGATTTCTTGGTGATTCGTTTAAAACATGAGATTTTTTTTAATTCCTTGATGCTGATTGAGCAAGATCTATTAATGATTGACGATCAACATGTGGTTACTGTACTTTGGTTGGAGGAAATCTTCTCATTCGAAAAAGTAAGAAACAAGGAGTTGTAACTCGTTCAAGTCCAGAGGTAGATCATAGATAGGGGTGTCAATGAATTGTGTAGGGACTCATGTCGGGTTCTTATCGTGTCGGATCGTTATCGGATTCGTGTCAGAAAATCTCAACCCAAACACGATTTATTCAGCATTCGTGTCGTATTATGCCCCGTTTATTAACGAGTTGACCTAACACGACCCGTTAACCTTTTATACTTTTTATAATAATACAAAAGTTATTTAATGGGTACTATTGATCCGATACGACCCATTAATCCGTTATACTTTTTACATTAATACAAAAGTTACTTAGTTTATCCGGTGACAAGATAACTCACAATTAACCCGTTGACTCGAATGACACGATATGCGATTAAAGAGTGTATTATTGTGTCAAATTTTTATAAATACTCTAATTAATTAATGGGTTACCCAACATCTTAACGGATTAAACGAGTCGTGTCGAGTTACCTGTTAAGATAACGGGTTATCGGGTCAACCCGTGGGTTGACACGACACGACCTGTTGAAATTCGGGTCATTAACGGGTCGACACGTTAGTAATTCAATTAAATTTGGATCGTATTTTACCTGTTCTTTTCGTGTCGTGTTCGTATTGTGTTATTATCTCGTATCTGAAATTGCCACCCCTAATATAGCGCTATTTTCCAAAAGAGTCTATGAGGTTTTCTCTTTTCAAATCTTTGTAAAGGAATTGCGAATGGTTAGCTAAAACAGTGAAATTATATCGTGAGAATAAAGTATTGCTCAAATTCTTATAAAAGGACAAAGCACATAAACAGGGTAAATCAGTGTTGTACAATATGCAATTCGCTGTTGTATGCGATATAGGTATGGATACAGATACAATAGTTTATATAATTTGTATTAGGAGATGTAGGCTTAGCTGGTATCTATTTGTCTCTTTTCGGTATGGTGACTGTGTAGTTATACTAGAAAATTTGGATACATATTTGATTGTCGGTAAAGTTATCGTGTATAGTATATACCAATAAGATATTGGAAAATTCTATAATTCCATTGAGAGAATTATTCTGTTTTACTTTTGTACAATGTAACACTATGTACTTTAAAAATTTGTACTATACAAGCCCTTAAATCCAAAAGAATAGTTCTCTCAACGGGACTGTAAAATTTCTCCAAATGATTACCTAATTCTATTGGAATTTTAATTGAACTATAATTTTAGTTGTATCAGAATTTTAAGTATGTTTATTGTCCCCTTAGTGATTAAATTTCACTAGGAGAAATGGATCTAGATATCGTTTAGACCCTATACCCAATTCTAGAGCATCATTATACAGAAATTAAAAAGTAAAAGTGTATTAAACAACATTGATAAGTCAACTAAAGCCATTATTTTAGACTCTCAAATTCTGGGCCTTGTTGTAATTATGATAATAGTTATGACAAGAGTTTTTTAATAGGAAAAAAAATCCCCTTCAAGCAAGATTTCAAATCATTGTCAAAGACACATTGGAAGGGTAGTAATGAAAGTAGTAAAACAATAAGATTCAGACTCTAAAAATAAGAGATACTTTGTCACAATTACAAATTTACAATAATAAGTTAATGAAGATTCAAAAAATTAAAAGTAAAGCAAATAATTTAGCAATATATGAGACTAAAAATTTTGAATTAATAGTATGTGTATATGGTATGATATATTGTCTACAATTACTTAGTTACCCAAAGTTTACAATCCGAATAATCATTTAGAATTGATTATTTCTTATACATAGCATCTAGTAGAAAAGGTGATTTTTTTCACTTCAAAATATATTTGAACAATTCAAAATATATGAAAAATATTTTCTATTTTCTTTTTAGTGTTAAATAATTGATATAAATAGACAATGAAAAATTGCAAGACGTTGTCTTAATCTTATAAATTTATTCATTGATAATCATTCTGATATTGACGATTAAGATTTTCATAATTAAAAGGCTTAAGATAAATTGCGCAAGCAGAAGATAAGATTTCAATTAACATATTTAATTATATAAAAAGAGTTTGATTCTTTTTCCCAATTTTTCAAATTTAAAATTAATCTAACTCACCTAAAATCAACAATGTTTGAATAAAGATTAAATACATTATGATTAATTGATAGTCTAATGTGGTGTCTCCTTAGCATTCAGGATGTAGCCTCCATAAGACATTCGCACCATTTTTAGAAGTTTGCCCCTTGATCCTTTAGACTCGCCTGAGAATTGCTGCTAGATCTCGCTACTATCCATTAATGAATTGTTCTTTGTAATGCCCAAATAAAAAAATAAAAAAATCTTAGTGTTGGGGGTGACATATTTTCAAAATTAAAAATAGGGGTACAACGTAAGAAATGATTATATGATAACCATAAAATTAGGGTTATTTATATCTAAAAAGAGCAGCTTTTGAACCAGTTCGGACATGTTTAGGTTTATGTTCGTATTTTTGTTTATTTTCACTTTTTTAGTGTTTGTGAGTGTTTATTTTTTTTATAGTTAATTTAGTATAAATTATCTTATATTAATGTATGATATGTTTTGTGTAGGGTTTGGTCAGAAGTTTTTCGAGTGCAATAGAAAAGGAAACGATGAACCAATGTCAAACAAATCTCTTTGATGTTGGCTAACCTTCCAAGGAAAATTGGTTAGACAATAGCCAACCTAGATAGAAGGAAGTTTGGCCAAGTTCCAAGAGAAAAACTTGGACGGCGGTGAACCTATCTGCTATTCGCGCAAATTTAAGCCTTTGAGTTACTGTTCAAGTGCCTTTTTAAACTTATCACCCCAAACCCTATTCCACTATAAGTAGATCCTTAGGATCAGATTATAACCATAGACACTCTATTTTCATTTCTTCTCTTATCCTCCCTACTCTGGGAAGAACCTTTGAGCTATTTTTCATAGTTTAGTTTGATTTCCATTTTGTAGATTAAACCTTGTGTTTTTAAGCACTTTATTTATGTCTAATTTACTTGCTTGAGTTATTTCGTCCATGTTTAATTTAGTTTACGTCTTCTTTACATTCTTTCATTTAAATGCTTTTTTACTAGCTTTCTTTAGTTTTCCTCCTTAGTTTAATTTACTTGCTTTCAATGCTTTATTTTACTTTATTACTTTCAATTATTCTTTAATTAGTTATGGGTTAAGGTTGCATGATGCTAATTTCCAATGGGAAATGGTCAAGTGGTGAAAATAGGACAAATTGAACAAACCAAATGAGCTATAAGGGATGGTTGGGGAATTGAGAACTTCCTTAATTACTTGTTTCTATTAACAGGTATCCTGACTCTTATACACATCTAATCTCTATGAGAAATCTATATTTATCAACTAATTAGTACAAATATAGATGTCACATAGGATTAGAGATATCTTAGCATTGGGTATTGACATATAATTTGGTTAACTGAACCAATTAATCAAATATAACAACCAAAGCCGGGATTTAGGCACGCAATCCCTAACCCTTCATTTTCATCAATTCTAGTCTTTTAGGTTTAGTACAAATTAGATCCTTCATTTTTCAAACACTTTGAATAGTAATCAAGCCAAAGAATAGGTAATTGTCAATCAATCCTCATGGGATACACCCTTACTAACATTTGCTACAATTTAATCCTATATACTTGTAGTGCATCATCTAGTAAAAAATCGAACTCGGATTGATTATAAGTATAGATATAAAGAAACTACCTATCAGTATAACTTTAGAAATGCAAAGTGGAGTTATGTCATATAATTATTTGGAAGTTTGGTCTTGTAATGGTTTGAGGAGTACTAGAGCTTCTGTGGTTGGTGGTGGTAGCCAACAATAATATAGGTTTCTAGGTTTACTTTTGAGATAGAGAAAGAAAGCAAAAGGACATAATCAAAGAGAAAAAAAAAAAGAACAGAAGAATGAAAGAAAAAAATGCTAATCCTTTCTTTTTTCAGTGCTAATTATTAGAATCCAATCTTCAATAAATAGCACCAAACCACCAACAGTGTTTTGGGGGTTTTAACGAAAACCCATTATTGTTGAAACCCATTATAATCAAGGTGTCTATTACCATTGCTATTTCCTAATGTATACCAAACTTCTCCTTACACTTAGCATACAGATCTAGATATATGAATTTGTACAATATATAGTATCGGTGTCATGTCATAGTTTTGTCAAAAGCCTTAATCAAGATGACTAATAATGTTGCAATGCATTACATAACCAATATGATAAAACTTCTTTTGGGTGAAACTTAGACTTGGGTGAAACTTAGACTTATTGGTCTAGGTCAATGGATTGGATAGTTCCATTTTCCATAGATTAGTAGACCAAACGTTTTTGTTTATCTGAGGAAAAATAGAAAAAGTATCAAATATCAATTTGTATCAAGAAAAAGAAAAATTCCTGTCTGAGGAAAAATAGAAAAAGTATCAAATATCAATTTGTATCAAGAAAAAGAAAATCAAACATCAATTAATATGTCCTATTAAACTTAGTAACTAACCAATTGATCTTGGTGATTGATCACCAACAGGGACTTTATGTCCTTCTTGGGCTACAAGTCAAGGTTCACACCCCTACCTAGCAGTATATCTTAGGAATTTCCTAATAAAGATTCACCAGGTATAGTTATACACCTATCTCGGTTAATAGGTTATGATGTGACCCTAACTCTAATCCTTATCTATATTTAGATCACTCCTTTTAGAGAGCCATATAGATTAGGATTAAAGTAGTAGTTTCCATTCAAAAAATAATGAAAATTAATGATGAATGTAAATTATTTCACAATCTTCAATTCTTGAGTTACTCTAAATATGTCTTTGAGAAGTCACCTAAGCGATGTTTCAAACAGACTGGAATTCCAACACTATAATTAATATTTAGTGATAGAATATCAATTATTTCACAATTTTCAACTACTGATTTTGCTCTTTTCTTCTTCTTCTTTTTGGGGGGGGGGTGTCAAATGCAGCAAATTTGTATATATTAACTTGGTGATTACAAGATTAGTTATGAAATAGAAAACTACCCTCGTATCAATATAGGCACGATCATTAAGACACTGGGGAAGTAAGAATTTGACGTATATGAAAGAGGTCAAGATATAGAAAAGTTTGCTAGTATAGGACAAAATCACATGAGCTTAATTGTTGCCATCTCTTCCCTTAGCTTTTGCAGAAATCTTTCATGTCTGTCTCTTATACACATCTAGATGCCCCAACCAGTTCTCAATTCAAATATCCGGTTTAACGCCTGCTTAACTCTCGCTAGGGTTCAAGTCAAACTTATAAATAAGATTCAAACTTATATCTCAAATCTATCAATAAACACAAATCAAATTTATATAAATGAATCACAACTCTTATAAAATTAATGATCCTTTAATAATATAAATCCCAAATGATAATTTCCACCATGAGTTTCACTGCACTATTCTCATCAACGTGTCTTGAACTCGAGGTCTGCACCTGAAAATAATTTTTTTATACACAAAACCTATCATCTTATAATATTAGATGGTTTATACTAACATCAACTAAAAAATGGTGTTTGACAAACCAAGGGTTGACACTAAAAAAGTGAAAATAAACAAAAATACGAACATAAACCCTGAAAAGGTCAATTTGACAAATATCACTATTTTCATTAAACAATGAAACAATATAATTTCACAAAACTTAACAATAACAATTAACACTTTGCATGATCATAATTAATGCAATCAGTTGGTATTATGCCACACTTTTAAGCTCAGAAGCTTACCAGATCACTTTACTAGCTTTATATGCACTATTGCGTGCACGACTTTAAGCTACCTCATCACTCCAGAACAACATTTGGCCAAAATCAATTAGATATCCAGAATATTTAGAAAACTTCACTTTTTTCGCTCCGAATAAGGTTAAATCTCCTAACCTCAATAGATGCAAACCACGTCAGAGTGGATTCCAGGTCAATTGTTAGCCCAATGCCTTCTCGACAACCCTTGACCACAACCAACTGGGGCCCACTATATTTTATTCAAGTGAAGATTATACAAGATGGCTCAAGACTTTAACTGTTGTAGCATTTAGTTCGTATAACTTCTAATGAGTTCACATGCATAAGTAAACAAACATGTGTGCATATATAAACAGCATTTCTTAATACAATAGCATAATTAAACAAATATGTGCTTCAAAAACAAAACTTCCAAACAATTCAACAAAGGTCTGTTCCAGGACAATATCAATAAATCCTCAAATTGTTTCACATCTTTTTAAGGTAAATCAACAATAACATAGTGATCAATTTTAAAACATAATTCAAATGAGAACAATTAACATTCAATTTTTCAAAGCCATTGGACAAAATGGTAGATAGTTTATGAAATACCATGATATTTATCGAAATATCAAAATATTTACTAAACCAATTGAATACAATATATTTTGAAAAATGTGTTTATAAAAAATTAATCTTAAAATATTGAACAACAATTGACAGTAAGAATCAATCCCATTTACATAAAGAATAATGAGTTATAAACATAGTATAGTTGATCAATTTAGTACAATTCAGATTCATCAGTGTCTCGTAAAACATTTATATCTTGGAATACATAATACAAAATTTCACACTTTATACCATTATAACATAGATTTGGAATACTATAACTTTCATATAGATCAAGTTTCTAACGGTACAAAAAAACATGATTTTTGAATTCATATGATTTTAGTGAAAAATATGAGTCATTAAGGCTTTTGATTTCCAGATATGACAAGACTCACTAAAATCATCATATATTGAATTGTATGAATTCAAAAATCATGTTTTTTTGTACCGTTAGAAACTTAACTCGATATACTAAAGTCCTTATGATGGAAGATTTCTCATACAAACAATATATAGTCCTTAAAAAGGATCACAAAGTTGGAGTATCATCACGATCATCTTTGTGAATTTTCAGATTCGACACTATTAACAAAAATAGTCATAACTTGGGATATATAATTTGTATCACATGATTTTCATAGAAATAGAAACTAGAGTCAATGAAATAAAACTCTTATTAAGACCATATTTTCATATAGCACCTCTAAATGTCCCAAAATTGATCTCAAATGCAGGACATCACAACTGTCTGCAGAATTTCAAATTTGACAATGTTTACCAAAATTAGCAAAAATTGATATTTGTAATTCACATCACTATAATCTTTATAGATAAGGAAACTAGAAGCAACTGAACTAAAACTCTTATGAGAACATAGCTACATATGACACCTCTAAATGTCCCAGAATTGGTATCAAATAAGAACATCACAACTGTTGATGCAAAATTCTAGATTTGACAGTGTTTAGTTCAACCTGTTATCATAACTTGAGATATACAATTCACATCACTTTGATCTTTATCTCTTATGGAAACTAATATCAAGTACTAAAACTCTTCAGAAGGATTTATTCCAAAATTCACATCTTAACCTATTAAAAATAGTTCCGAAGTCATTATACCAACAAACCAAATCTGTCCATTAACACGAGTTGATTTTTATCTAATTTTGGAGGTTAATTGTGAATGATAAAAAATGAGTTAAAACAAGAGATTTAATACGCAATAAAAAGAACTTAATTTTGATTTTTCTACGTTAAGTTATAGGCCATGAAAGATCACTACTTAAATCTGTCAGAAAAATCTACACTTGGGATTCAATTCCAACTTTCAAAAACGAATTTCAATCACTCCAATCACTTCCAAATAATTTCATCAAAAACTCATATGTAGACATTTGTATAAATAAATATACCAGTTAATTTATAAAAATAGTTGGAAAATACTCACCTAAATTGAATAAATCCTTATCTTTTGGCCTTGTCTAATCATAGAGCTACAAAGATCCAAAAGGGAAAGAGAAGAGATTTGAAATGGATAGAGGTTTTAGTTGGTAGGATTCGACCAAATGTTCCAAGCCTCTGTCCACTTGTCACCAATTATTCCTACAACCAATCACCTTTAAGACTTATTTTTAAGTTCGGAATTACATCTTAAGTCCTCAAAAATAATATATTCCAAGATTATCCCATTTAATTCTAGAAATATCGAAATTAGTCACCGAATTTGATAAAATTCACAACTTAGATCCTTAAATTTATATTCCAAAATTGTAGGATATCACAACAATTTCCTTCACAGGGAGAATTTGTAGTAGATATTTCCAAATAAAATGTTTCAGTTCTCAAAGTTAATTGGGTAATATATACTTTAAGAATTTTCTTCTACCTAAGCAACATTCAATGTCACAAATTGATTGGAATTCTGATGGAGATTTATTGATGTGTTTCAATTAACAAAGAAATATGCAAATAAGAACCATATCTAACTAAAAGAAATTATATTCATCACAAAAATCTTCTCAACTAAACATCTTTACCTACATGGAAGATGAGGGTACTATTATGCTTACTCTATTGTATCAGTAGTAATAATTACATCACTTAATAATTCAACGTATTATTTCTCTACCATTCAAACAGCTTTCCTAATAACAAAGCTTAACCTCAACACATGATTTTTGTCTTGGCTCATCATTCCTACTTTCTTACCTTTCTTCTCCATTTTTTCTTCTCTCCTACATCATTCTTTACCTTCAACTCTAAAAACACACACATGCCCACACCATCAAAACATATAAGAAACGTTCTATATACAATTGGTTTTATTTACTTTGATTTCTAAAATAATGTAAATTTCATGGTGTTCGTGATGTGGATATTGAAAAAAGTGGTGAATACTCGATTGTGGCCATGAATTGGGAATTGAGAGTAGGAAGTGAGGTAGATATTCTTACAAGGGGACTTTCCAAGGAGATGTGAAGGCTTTTAATGAATGGAGATGATTTAAGTGAAGAAATAGCAGATAATTAGAGGAAAAGGTCTTTAAGCAGGAGGAGGAAAAGAGAAAGTGAGGAAAGTTCAATAAAAAGAGAAAATGAAAGGATAAAATCTCACAAATATTAATTATCTTTGACATGCAGTGACGTGGAATTCCATGCAATCATTACATATAAGCTTTAATGAGTTGGTGACGTGTATGACTTTGATATATATGAGGCCTCTTTAACCAATTGTCAATCCTGAACCATCCAAACTCTTATGCATCACTAATTGCTTACCAATATGATGTACAGTGTTTTGAAACTCGGCACGGATCGGCCTGTTCAACCTTTTCATTCGAGAACCTACCGTGCTACTGGTCAAGTTGTCAAAATAATGGTGGAACACGCAAAAAGCTGGTTGATACCCGTCAAAACTGGCAACTCGATAAATAAAAAAAAGTGACATGGAACTCATAGTTTTTTATTCCCTACTCACATTCCAATTAAACCCTCATTTCCATCAAGATGAAATCTCATCTATTAAGCCATTACTACTTGTTCCCATCTTTATCCAACCACAAGCTTATTTCTATCAAACACAAACTATATATGAAAATTAGTTGATGAATAAACCAATAAGTTAATCTGAAACTATATCTAATCACGTATTCGTTGATAATGGCTAGGGATGTTAACGATTTAGTTTGACTACAGTTTAAGGATTTTTTGGATCAAAATTTTTTAAGGATCAATATGTCAAGTATTTGGACAAAAACTAATAAAATGATATTGCAAATGTCATCAACTATTAACTTAACTAAGTATAGATCAATATAGTGAGGTTGCTAGTTATGCGTTTATACTTATTTAGCTGTCTGTGGGCATATCTACACACACACACACAGCGCACATACATACATACATACATATATATAGGGAGAATTACATCATTAGTCCTCCAACTATGTTATTAAAACCGAATAGTCCCCCAATTTTAATTTTAGCCGAATTAGTCCCTAAACTAAATATTTGTATCCAATTTGATCCCTAAATGGCCCCCGCCAAAATATAATTTTTTTAAATTTTGACCGGTGTTGACTAGGGGCATAACCGTCAAATCATTTGGTCCTATGATTTTTGTTTTTTAAAAATCACTTCATTAGTCCTCCAACTATTTCATTCAAATTATAATAGTTCTTCAAGTTTAATTTTAGCTCGATTAGTCCCTGAACTAAATATTTGAATCCAATTTGATCCCTAAATGGCAGATCCACACAAAAGATAATTTTTTGAATTTTAACCAGTGTTAACTAGTGGCATAACTGCCAAATCATCTATTTTTTTTATCATTAGAAATAGAAATGCTGAGGAGTTTGATGATACTAATATGATAGCTTTTACAATTCACAAATACGGAAGAGAGAGAGGGTTATAGGAAATGAGGAGATGGTGGTGGTAATGGAGGAAGGGATGGGATTGAGAGGAGTAGGACTTGGTGATTGTTGTGGTGGAGGGGTAGGGGCAAGAGAAAGGAGAAATTCGGGATAGCGAAGGAAGAGATAGTGGTGGCATACAAAGGAAAGTGGGAAGGCTTCACTAGTAGGGGGTAGAGGGGTGGCGTTGGTGGTGCATTGGTGTAAAGAGTAAAGATAATGACGATTTTAGGGTTTTGGTTTAAATAAAGTGAAATTATTGAGAAAAAATGAATATAGCGTGGCGGTATGTTTCAATCCCGCATTAGCAAAAAAACAAAATCTCAAGCGTTTAACCACTAGACCATCATTAATTCATGTAATATGGTTTCCTTTTTATTATAAAGTCTAAAAATATTTTTAAAAGTAAAAATCACAGGACTAGATGATTTGGAGGTTATACCCCTAGTCAACACCGGTCAAAATTCGCAAATATTTATGTTTTGGGTGGAGCCGTCATTTAGGGATCAAGTTCAGGAACTAATCCAACTAAAATTAAAGTTGGAGGGCCATTTTTCTTTGATGAAATAGTTAGAGAACTAATAAGGTGATTTTTAAAAAAGTATAAATCATAGGACCAGATGATTTGACGATTATGTCCCTATTCAACACCGGTCAAAATTTAAAATATTCCTCTTTGGGCGGAGCTGTAATTTAGGGATCAAACTGGATATAATATATTTAGTTTAGGGACTAATTCGGCTAAAATTTAAATTGGAGAACCATTATGATTTTAATGAAATAGTTGGAGGACTAATAAGGTGATTTTTCCATTTATGTTTATAATTATACATGAACTTGTTTCTCAATTATCATTTATCACCTTTATTTATTTGATCAAATTCTAGTTTAAATATGATATACTAAAGTTAATTATGGATTCATTTAATCATTATTTCTGAAATTTTAAAATGGATATCAATTTTTTTTTCTTTTTCTCCAATAATGCTAAAGGAATTTTTTTGATATTTCATTAATTACGAAAGAAATAATCTCTTTACCATTCTTTCTCACATGTAGATATACATACATATACACACACACACACACACACACACATATATATATATATTATATAATCCTTGAGCAATAATATTCTCATTAATAATTAAATTAGTTTAGTAGATAATTTGTTGCTAACTAAAAGAAGTTATTTCATACTTTTAAACTAGACATTATACAAATGTATTCTTTGTAGTTTGCAGTAAAAAAAAAAATGAAAATCCCTTTTATAAATGAAATTATTTTAATTATGAAGTAGTGCTATTAACTCTTGAAGCATTGGTCAGTATATTTATAACATATTATATGAAATATTAAAAACATTTTGAAAAGAACTATAGTCAGTTCGATTTGGTTTACCTGAAGTTCTGACTTGAAAACCCAAACCAAAACCTGTAAGAATAGTGGTATAAACTCAATCAGGTCATCATGAGTATAATAGAACATTTTGATGTTTAAACTTGTATTTTAATCAATGGCGAATTTATGTTTCATTCATGTAGTTCTAGTAATAGACTTATTTTGAATGAATCCATTAGGTGATGTTAAAGATTTATTCACAAAGGTTGGGAATATGAGGCACTAAATCATCGAATACATCATTCATAAATATTTATAAAATGATTGGATTCGATGATACAAAGAACCCTCACATTGAGTGAATCGTCACGATTCACTCAATGTGAGTCCCATGTTTCACAAGTGAGGATGATCGAGTCTCACATCATTTCATATGAGTTGTGTGGATTTACACGATAAACGATTGCTAAAACAATGCATTGAGGTAGACCATAACTCATATTGGATCATATAGGGTTTTCACTTTCTTTCAATGATCTAATAATGTTATGATTGTGTGGATTGGTCCTTTGACTTATATTGTTATGAACACTTCATACTTGAATATATGATGTTCTTGGTGTATAAATTGTACTATTTTAGGGCATAATAAACAAAACACTAATTGGCATTGTGTACTTCAAACATGGAGAGGTTGCATAAACGTAAGAATCATTACTTTTAAGTGAAAAATAAAGAGGTGTCAATGATGTGATTATACACATCTAGATGTGTATAAGAGACAGATGTATATTAATCATATACTTGTAGATTCATGGATGCGAAACCTTTCTCTTTACACATGTGCTATAAGAATAAAAGATCACATCTACTTGACAAAGAAACCGTAGCCATATCTAGATTGGATAACAAAATGGAAGGAATTTATCACATGGTAATCATGATATAAAGGTTTATGATAAATTCCTATCATTCATATCCAATTGATAGCCATGATATTTTTCTCGACGTCACTTGTGGACTTCGTGGGTAATTTGGGAGTTAAGGGTTAATATCTCCAAAAATTGCTTTTAGGGTTTTGATGTCAGTTTTGAGATAATAGACAACACCCTTTACCTATTTAGTCATTATCAATTTATTTGATAATCTTCCCGATGTTATTAGGATCATTAACTTAGTTGGTCGTACATACAAGGGCATGCTGATCAATTTACTTTAGACTAGCACAGTGAGTGATCCAAGTCCTACTCCTGTGCATCATATTGTATGATGATGCATGAGATGCACTAATTAAGCCTTAAAAGTGGCTTAGGTAAATTTTAGAGATATGAAAATAGAGATTTGATTTAAAATAATTTGAAATTTAATAATATATGCAAAAATGTTTTGTATATGAATTATTGAACTTGTGTCTTTAGTTATTGTATTTAAGCCAAGGTAGAGACTTGGGCGTTAAAACATGATTACCTAGTAAATAAATTAATGTGGCCTAATTAATTTATTTTAGAAAGTCTATTATGTGTATTAATAACCCAAAGACATAGAATTAACTCGGGGTAGAAAATTAGGGTTTTCGATTCAATCGCATTAAATCAAATTCTACTAAACCATAATTTGCCTTAAGTGGTCTATAAATACTCATTTAATCTCCCTAGGTCAATATACTCCCAGCTGAGAACAATATAAATTAGGGAGAAAATCATCCTGTAATTATTCCTTCCCTTTCTCCCTTTCCCTAACGCTTCTAGGATTAAGGTTTTCAAAAAGTGAATTCTTTCACCTGCTAGTTTATTTGCTTGGGATCTTCACGAGCACGAGGTATTAACAACTGTCTCTGATACACATCCCTTGGTTGATCCCAAGCACGTGTATAAGAGCTAGATGATAGAAGATACGAGTTGTATTAGGCTTGGGATGCATATGACCGTTCGAAGTTTATCACAAGAATTTTATTTTGAGATAATCACCTTATTAGCTGTCTCTTATACACATCTAGATGTGTATAAGAGACATTTACCCCTTCATGAATGCATCCGAAAGAAAGGAGCTTATTTGATTATTTTCGCTGCTTAAAATTTTAAATATCCGCTCACCGTAGTAACCTTATCCTTCAACCGTATCGAGCCATGACTACGAAACTAATTGTTAGATTGTTTTCATCCAATTTTGGTTGGATTAAATTTTTGTTTTCGTACATATAATTTTTAAAATTTCAGAAATAATGATTAAATGAATCCATAATTAACTTTAGTATCTGTCAAAAAAATAGGAAAATCGCACCAAGGGTTTCGGCCAAACTAGGGTTTTGATAGTTATAGCCAACCTAGGGGTGTTCGTAGCCATGGGGATGGTTTCAACTCATTAATATATATATATATAAGAACCATAAAGGAGAAAGTAAAAGTGGTAAAACTAGGTTTTCAATCCTAGGTTGTACTAAGACCTTCTTATCATTGGGACTGCTTTGGCAGCCCATTTAGGATTTGTATGGTTGCTAGAATGAGCCTAAATGGACTGCTAGACGACCCGGATTTTAATGTTTCAGGTTTTAATTATTTTCGTGGTTTTAATAGAAAATTATTTTTTATGTTCTTTTTCTGTGATTTTCAAACTACGTGATTAAAATGGTGTTTTTAGCATGCTAATGGACCAGAGATATTTATTTAATTAATTAAATTATGTTTAATCCAATTTTTTTTATTTATTTTGGGCCTAATGTAGGCTTCTAACTGAAACATTGTGTGTTTACATAGTTGTTATGTTTTAATTCTTACTTATGATGCATAATGGGCCTTAAAATTAACATTTAATGCTATTTTACGGTTTCATAATATCTTTATGGGTTGTAAAACTTTATATTGTATAAGAGACAGGAAATAATGTTTTTAATGGGATAAACTGCTAGCATGTTTAAAATTTTCAAGTCAGATTCAGGTCTTGTAAAATTTGGGAAGCATTACAAGATGAAAGAATGGGAGTAAAACCATGGTGAATCCAAGACATTGAATGGACCTCAAGCTCAATATGATTGTGATATGTGTATGGTCTTAATTATGAGATAATTAAAATGGTTGCATGTGCAAGGAGAAAGCTAAATAATGACCTTAATCTTCCAAATATTAAAATATTGGATTGTAACGTTAGAAAATTTCTAACTTAGCTATTCACATCGGTGGGCCCATAAAACTCATAAAGCATGAGATGCCAATGCGTTGAGGATATATAATTATCCAAGAAACTGTTATGCGAGGGTAATTATATTCAAATCCAATCACATTTATGATGGTGAGTTTAGACCTAACTAATAAAATGAACCAATAAAATATTATGTGAGGTTTGAAATCATTAGGAGTTAAATTAATTGATACATGTATGAGTTATATTGAGTAAGAGTTACTCTATCATTACCACCAAACTTAATAAACTAAGAAACTATTACGTGAGGTTTATTAACTTTAATGGGCCAATGATTTATTCACTAGCAATGCTTCGAACGGTCTGTTTTTTATTTGGAAGTATAAAATTTGAAAAACTTTGTGAATAGTACTATTCCATTTAAAGACCCAAATCACATAGAGAGATAAGTTAAACTAACTAATAATCTCATTTATATTTTTTGTGGATGTCTTATAGCACATTAACCTCTATTTTTCGCATCCATGATACTACTACCTTGTGTTGGTCCAAGAGCAACCTAAGAGGGGGGAGGGTGAATTAGGTTGCTTCAAAAAACAAACCTTTTCAACTGTTTAATGAAAATGCAAATTTTGTGCAACAAATGAATACTTAAGCACAAATGATCGAAGATAAATATTTAACAATCAAAACTTAAAGAACAAATAAAAGATTGAAATAAAGTATATCAAACCAAACTCTCTAGCTTCTCAAGCTTGGAGTACATCCACTAGTAATGCCTCTTAGACAAAGAAGGTGAGGCAATAACCTTATTGTACACAAAGTAGGCTCACCCTTGCACTAACTAAGTTCCTCTAGTTGAGCCATAGGGTTTTACACTACAACCTTACTTTTGTACACTTGTTATCCCTCCACTCTTACACTTGAAGATCACTCACTAGTCTACTCTTGCTGGCACTAATTCCCTATAGTTGAGCAAAGAGAACTATACTGCCCAAACCAATACAACCCACAATATTTTAGCCTATTTCTCCCAAAATAGCTCTTAAAAGTGTTTGTTTTGAATGTAGTAGTTCCATCTATAATTTAAGATGACCTTGGGTTATTATATACATCTAGATGTGCTATAAGAGACATCATCAAAACACTTACTATTATGAAACTATCCATTATCAGTTGAAGGCTTAATCGTGAAGATCTGTCTCTATACAAGTGTCTTGGACGATCATATGCGCCCTGCGGCTTGATGAATGTGTCTCGGACGGTCATATGCGTCCTATAGCTTCGACTGAAAATTTCTTTATTTCGAGCTCATTTCTTCGGACGGTCTTCAACGTCCGATTCTTTTGTCTTTTGGATTTCTTGTCTCGGACGGTCTTTTGCGTCCGAAACACTTTCTTCGGACAGTTATCTGTATTCGAAAGATGTGTTCTTCTTCGGTGTTGTCCGGTCATGTTTCGGAGGCTCCTTTGCGTCCGAGCTCCTTTCTTTCGGATGCTCTTCATCGTCCGTAAGGTGTTGTTCAACTTTTGGTTGTTTTTCATGATTGTGTTCGGATGATCATTTTCGTCTGAACCTTCCTGTTTTTCTGCACACTTGTTTTCAAGCTGTTAGTACGATTTGCTCGTCATCAAAACATGACTATCATAACTGGGGTCCAACACCTTATAAGGAATAATTACAATGATTGGCTCTGTAATTTATATTGTTCTCAACTTGGAGTTCTTATGCCTTGGATCAGTCATTTCTGGTAGCCTTTCCCGAGAGTGTGACCCAAGAGGAAGTGGACACCTTTATCGGAAATGGCAAGATGACGACAAGGGAAAGGCTCCTGATACTAAGCCTAGTAGGAGTGACTCCAAGTAAGATAAGAAAAACTAGTGAATTAAGGCAATCAAGGGAAAGTGTTTCCACTGTCATAAGGAAGGCCATTGGAAGAAGAATTATGTGGAATATCTAAAGACCTTGAAGGGCAAGGCAACTAATGGTATGCATAATTCATTGATTAATGAAACTAGTCTTGCAATTGGTTCCAATACTATTTCTTGGGTTTTAGATGTGTATAGAGACAGCTCGTATATTTCTTCATCCTTGTGAGATCTAGTTTCATTAGATCCAATGAATTATGCCTGTCTTCTTATACACATCTAGACAAATGTTGTCAGCCAAAGGAACTACAAGGATCATTCTTTCTTCATCTCACATTTTGATTTTAATTACATTGTTTTCCTAAAGCTGTCACAAATACACATTAGATCTTTACTATATTTGGTGAAAGACAATTATGTATTTTCTCTTTTCAAAAAAAATGTTTGTCTATATTTATGATCTTTATTATCTAAATTTGAAAGTTGATGAGTTTAACCCAAGTGTCACTGTGAATGACAACTCTAAGAAAAGAACTAGAGAAACTGTTAATTTCATGAGAATCTATGGCACTTAAGATTAGGTCATATTGGGGAAGCTAGACACATCAAGATGGTATAAAACGAGGGCGATTAACCTCTTTCAGTTTTGAACCATTATTACCTTGTGAATCTTGCATCCTCAGCAAAATGACCAAATCATCTTTTGTTGGACAAAATGAAAGGGCCAGTGATCTTTTAGCCCTTATACACATAGATGTATGTGGGTATGGACCACTCAGTGTAAAAGTGCGTAGTGGTTATAGTCACTTGATAACCTTCACGGATGATTACTCTAGGTATGGTTATGTGTACTTAATAAAACATAAGTCTGAAACTTTTGAAAAGTTCAAAGAATTTAAGGCTGAAGTAGAGAATCAACTCAGAAAAAGTATTAAAGTCTAGTGAGGGAATAGTTTCACAATTAATTCCACAAGCAACACCACAACTCAATGATGTTTGTGAGACGAGAAATAAAACTTTGATAGACATGGTCCAGTCCATGGTAAGTTATACTGACTTACCATAATCCTTTTAGGGTTATGCACTTCATCGACATGTTTGCCTTTCCACATTTCATATGGAGTTGTAGGGACAGATTTGAAAGGTTATCAAGTACACATCTAGATGTGTATAAGAGACAGGTTCTACAGATTTTAGTCAGGCTCGTAGTTTGTATAATTCACACACCATAAAAAATGTGTGCAGATTTGGTTTGTTGGATATCCTAAAAATAGTTTAGGATATCAATTTTATGTTTCGGAAAGGAGCTCGGACGCAAAGGAATGTCCTTTTTCTTGAAGAAGAGTTCATTAAAGAAAGGGATGTTGGAATACTGTAAAACTAGAGGAAATTTCTTCTCAACAAATCAACACTGACACAGTGGAAGAAAATTTAGAAAAAGTACTAGTGTCCAATCGTAGCACAAACTCCTCGTAGATCTAGTAGGATATCTTATCTACTAGAGAGATATGGCTTACTCCTAGAAAGAGCACAAGAATTGTTTGCTCTAGGAGATAGTGATCATACAGATGATCCTACTGCAGAAGAAGAGGCGATGTCTGACTCGATTCTGGAAAATGGCTAGAAACAATGAAATCTGAAATGGATTCAATTCATACCAACCAAGTGTGGGATCTGGTAGATCTACCCAAAGGAATAATTCTAAAAGGGAACAAATAGATCTTCAAGAGAAAGATTGGTGCGGATGGTAAGGCAGAGACCAATTAAGCCAAGCTTGTAGCTAAAGAGTATTGTCAAGTCTATGGTATAGACTGTAAGGAAACTTTTTCGCTAGTAGCCAAGCTCAAATCTATCAGGATTTTTTAGCTATAGTATAATTCCATGATTATGAAGTTTAGCTAGTAGATGTATAGACCACTTTTC
Source organism: Cinchona pubescens (assembly GCA_025175665.1). NCBI lineage: Eukaryota > Viridiplantae > Streptophyta > Magnoliopsida > Gentianales > Rubiaceae > Cinchona > Cinchona pubescens. The sequence goes on from JANKKI010000548.1 coordinate 134,605, forward strand.
TATACAAATATATTAATGAGAATTGATACTTTTATGGAATTGCCTAAAGGTTTTGAATCCATTGTTGAAACCAATAAGGTATGCAAGTTTATCCATCCATTTATGGTCTTATACATGCTTTCAAAAGTTGGAACATAACATGTTTTATAAACAGTCAAAGGATTTGTATTCATTAAAAATAAAGATGAACCATGTGTCTACAAGAAGACTAGTGGGAGTGCAATCACCTTCCTAGTTTTGTATGTTTATGACATACTATTGATTGATAATGATATTGAAATGTTAACATCGATCAAAATATGGTTGTTAAAGACTTTTTCCATGAAAGATTTGGGAGAAGCAACCTATATCTTTAGAATTCAAATCTATAGAGATAGAGTAAAAGGATAATAGATCTTTTCCAAAGTCTGTATATAGACATTGTGTTGAAGAGATTTAGCATGGAGAATTCCAAAAGAGGTTTATTACCTTTTAGACAGAATTGACTTTTCTAAAGAGATGAACCCAAAATTACCTAAAGAAAGGGATCAAATGGCTATCGCAAAGATACCTTATGTATTTGCTATAGGTAGTTTAATGTATGTCATTCTATGTAAAAGATCTGATATTAGTCATGTTTTAAGTGTTACCACTAGGTATCAGTCTAATCCAGGAGAAGAGCACTAGATTGCTGTTAAGAATATCCTAAAATACTTGAAAAGGACTAAGGATCTTTTCTTGGTTTGTGGAAATGGACAGCTAAAAGCATATGGATGTACGAATTCATATTTCAGTCTAACATGGCTGATAGAAAATCTACATCTGCCTTTGTGTTTACTTTCAATGGTGGAGCGGTCAATTGGAAAAGTACTAAACAAAATACAACTACAGACTCAACCACTAAGGTGAAATACATTGCTGCATCTGATGCTGCAAATGATGCCGTTTGGATTAAGAAGTTCAACACTAAACTTGGGGTTGTTCCTACCATTAATGATCCAATACTGTTGTATTGTGACAATAATGGAGCCATTGCATAGGCTAAGGAACCAAGATCTCACAACATAGAAATCCAAACATATTGAGAGATGGTATCAATTAATAAGAGAAATTGTTAGAAGAGAAGACATCATGGTATAGAAAATTGTGACGCTTGACAATGTGGTAGATCCATTTACCAAGGCACTAACACTACAACAACTTGATCGACATCTTGAGAAGATGGGTATGAGATACCAAGGCAATTGGCTTTAGTACAAGTGGGAGATTATTATGGTAGTGCTCTAAACCCATGCCAGGCTATAATAGTTCAAGATCCATGAAAGTAAGCTTCTCAATCTTGATGTAAAGTTTCAAGATATATTAACTCTAGCTTCTCAATACATCTACTGCTGAATCTCTTTCACACATGAAAATGAAATACTGAAAGGAAAAAGAAACTGCACACATTTTTTATGGTTTATGAATTATTTTAAACTATTTTAATGACTAAAATCTGTAGAACTGCAAGCTTTTATATTTGTACACCATTCTCTGATTTGGTTACTGAAGATGAGTTTCCCTCTTCAGAATTTTCTGAAACTTTTCTCCATATTGAGCAGTCTTAAATTCGAGATCAAATTCCTTTGCTGTGTCATATGATGCATGAAGTCCAAAGAAGAGATAGTACAGCAAAAGGAAAGCAGTCCAGATCCCAAATCTGATGAATGAATCCTTGTCTATTGATCCAAGAAGGAAGATGTTAATGAATATGGATGCTGATGGCAACCAGGGCACCAATGGGACTCCCCACAGCCTAGGGCTATGAGCCTGTGGGACAAAATACCAAAGTCCAGCAGTTGCAAAGAACCATATTGGCACAGTTATGCAATAGGCAATCCAACGATTTTCGCTAACCCCCCAATAAGCAGCAGTGGCAATTGCAGATGCAAGGATAGCCGCAATGAATCCAATGAGCTTGTTGCGATTAGCATTTGTCGTTTTGCCAGTAGCATAATAACGACGAACAAGGAGAGCAACAGAGACAAGCATAAAGATGAAAAGTGTAGAGATCGAAAGGAGGTTGGAGAGCTATCCAATGTCAAGCTTTGTGAAGAAAGCAATGATTGCAGTGGCTAAAAGCATCACAACTGTAGCATTCACTGGCGTTCCAGTCTTAGCATTAACAATTGCAAACCAAGGAGGCATCATGTGTGTGCGAGCTATGTGTGTCAAATAACGAGCCTGGCCAACAGCACTAACCAGCAACACTGAGGTCATGCCTTTCAATGCTCCAGCAGCCACAAGATATTGAGCCCAAGACCAGCCTACATTCTCAAATGCCACTGAGAATGGAGCATCAGCATCAATTGTTTTATATGGCACCATTAGGCAAAGAGTTATGGCTAACAAGCAGTATAAAGTAGTGGTGACAACCATTGATCCCACAAGACCAATAGGGATATCTTTCGCGGGATTCTTGGTTTCCTCGGCCAGTGTTGAAACAGCATCAAAACCAACATAAGCGAAGAATAAAACTGCTGAAGCTTTGAATACACCGCGGGCACCAAATGGTGTGAAGGGGGTATAATTCTTGGTATTATATCAGCTTTAACAAGGCCGGCAATGATGATGAAGAGAATGATCACAATGTGGACAACAGAGGCAAAGTAGTTGAGGCGAGAAGAACCCTTCGTACTAAGCACGGCTATTATGCAAATGATAATGCAAACGCCAACAGCTATGGGGTCAAGTTCATTATAACCATCTGCTAGAGCATGAGCATGTATACGGAGATCAGGTGGATGCTTGCCGATAAGAGTTGCGAAGTATGATGTCCATGATCTGGCAACAGCTGCACCACTAATCACGTACTCAAGGAGAATGTTTCCAGCAGCTATGAAAGCCAAAAAGTCCCCAAGCTCCACCCTCAAGTAGGCAAAAGAACCACCTGGAGGACAATCATCATGACACTTAAATTTAGTCCACCGAGATTTTATTACTCAATAACATATCAATTTGGGGCCAGTTGTTTGAATCAAATGTCACCTTTAGAACACGAACTACAAAAGTTTACAAGAGTACTGTGTGAATTTTGTACGGACATTCTGTCTAAAACATACATTATGTACCTCTAGATCTTAGATGTGTAAAATTAGATAAATTATACTCGCTAATATAATTAAATAAAATTTCATAAAGTGTTAATTATCACTCAGAGGTGTAAAATTGGAACCCAATATCAAGTCTTATCTAAATATTTTGGCAGTTCATCTATACACATGTGATAAAGTCACTTATTTGTCATCAGATTCGTTAAAGAATAAACAAAATTTAACTAAATATCTAAAATCAAGAGATTAGTAATCGAATATGATTTTATCAAATAATTATGAATTTGTAACTTTATAAATATTTTTTATTTTATTTTCCGTGCTTATTTACTTGTCCTACTTCAGTTTTGATTGATTATGTTAGCTCATTATATTATGATTGAACAACATTTCCAGTTTCCACTATAATAATGGCTGTTGAGATGAGAACGTTGAATTTCTATGTCAAACCTAGGACGCCATTACCAGTCAAGGGAGGTATAGAATATGAAACACTAGTCAAGGTTGTCCAGCCAAAAACCTTTCTACCCAAAAAAAAAATAAAAAAAAGAGGCTATTAAAGTCGATGGTTGCATCAGTAATAAAAGCTTGTCATAGACTATTGGTCTTCGCTTTCGTTTTTTCCAAAGTCAACTCTAATGGGTCTACTCCAGTTGGGAATTTTAACCCGTATTAACCGGGGGGACAGAAGGCATGCCTCACTATACGGCTTACAATTAATGAAGCACTTCAATCTTGCAAATAATTGCCTTAATTATATCACTTTGTTTTTTTGGCTAAATATACCCAGTTAGTCCATGTTGATTTAATACATGAAGATGTTACGGAAAAAAAAAAATCATTTTATGCATAAACATTTATCCATCAATATTTAAGATGTAGTTGAATACGGACAAGAAATAATACAATTAATATATCTTTTTGGGTATTATTGTTACAATTCATATATTTTAACTAAGCGTAGTTTATTAGTTAAGAGGCACTTAATCTTTTAAATTCAAAATTAGATTCATTTTGTATTTGACGTCTTGCCGGATCTAACATAAAACATAGAATCCAAAAATCTTTCTCTTAATAATTGCATGAAAGAGTGAAAATTTAAGTTTACCGGCTACCGGGATTTCCACGGCAAACTCTGTATAACAGAAGACGGAGAGCATAGCTGAAATACCGGAGACAACGTAAGAGAGCACGACCGCAGGTCCAGCCTCGTCCCTGGCCTCGAGACCAGTTAGGACAAAGATACCGGCACCTATGACGGCACCCATTCCGAACCAAATAAGGTCCCACCACGTGAGATCCCGCTTCATCTCATTCTGGCTCCGGTTCTTGACGGCCAACTCAGCCTGGTCCTTGGACCGGGTTTGGATCCGGTCTAGCAACCGTGTCTGGGTTTGTTTGAGTGCATTGACATAATTGCCCCAACTCTTAGTGAAGGATTCTTCGGGAAGAAAATCATTCTTTTGGCATGCACATCCTCTCCTCCTTATCCCCGTCCCTGTCCCTGTCCCTGTCCCTGTCCCTGTCCCTGATACATCTTCAGCAGCCATCCCCATTTCTATTTCCTCTTCTGCCCAAAACAAAAAAAGCAAAAATTATTATAAATTTAGAATAAAATTAAATTAAAAGAATCTTATGCTATTTAACTCTAGATTTTTGGGGAAAAATATGAAAGTCAAAATTAGCTTTAGGATTCATAGAAAGGAGTATTAGAACTTTTAAAATGTGAATTTCTGGGCAGAAGAGCGTTGATTTTTCTCCAATTAATAATCACAGAAATGATCAAGGAAAAGCCCGGGACTCTGTCAGAATGTATCAGAAAACTAGTTTAGGCAGAATTAAGAGGATGAAATGAAGGTTTTAATGTGGATTTTATAGGGCGAAATGCATGTTGGAATTAACTCCAATCGGCCGAGAGATGCTAACGAAGCAGCAAGAGGATGATTATATAATACTAATCAAAGTAGTCCAAATGGAATTATTTTCAATCACATCAACAAGAGTAGTAAAAAATAACCCTATAATTAATTCCCTTAATATTATTATTTTAGTTGAAACTGCTCCCATACGAATACGCTGTCCATGAAAACGGCATGCTTTTTTGGTTCATACACATGCACTTGGTATGAAAATAAGCTGTCAATTATCTTTATCTCTTTGAACATACTAGGCAAATGCTTTTCATATTGGATAAATTCCAAATATATGTTTTCTTAACAGAAAGAAACAAAATATTGGAACAAGCGTGTTACTTATTCAATTTGAGCAATCTAATTATATATATATATATATATATATTCTTAACAGAAAGAAACAAAATTCCCGAACAGCTAAAAGAAAGGAAAAAAAACAAAAAAACAAAAGCAAGGACGAGAGGTCTACCTGTGTAGAAAAGGCAATGAAACGAGGAAGATTCCGGTCAGATGACCAGAGATGGAATTGTAAGCAAACCCTATGAACCAATGAAGGGTTTGCTATATTTATAATGAAATCCAGCATTGGCCGTTGTGTGTGTATTCTTTGTGTGTTTCTGTATGTTGTGTGTGTATTCTTTGTGGGTTTCTGTATGTATACATATATGTATACGTGGTGAATATGCCGACTAGGTAAAGAAAAGTCAAGATCCTCATGACATGAATGAGGAGATATCAACTATAAGTGTGTTTGAAAACATGGTTAGTGGACACTGCTTGTTTACAGCTGTGTGGGAGGTCTCAATCTGAGTAAATATTTGTTTAAATTTCTTTTATTTTTTTCCTATTTTTGGTTTCGACTATTAATGATAAAATGTTTGAGGTTGGGACGTCATTATGGTCAGTCAAAAAGATTCGAGATTCAAGATTCACCGCTGCTTACCAAAAGGAAATATAAATAAATAAATAAATTACTATTTAAAAAAGATTCAGCCAATCATAGATTGGGTTCTGGTGGAGAATTCAACTTAATTTAGTAAACGTGAGAAAACGTGGTCATTCAGCGGGTATTGCTGGTTTGACTTTTAAAAAAAAATTAATAAAAAAAACAAAAGAGATGATCTATTCTTTTGTGTCTTTCTATATCCTTCGTTAAACTTCCAGTTAACTATTTGAATTACACTTTATTATACAGGTATTGTAGGTTTTCTCTTATTTTAAGGATCAAGAACTTTCTGGGTATTTTTTAATTTTTTTTGATTGGAAGTTAAAAGAATCAATGTAAAGATGACAAGAAAATGTATCTTTTAATTAAGCTAGTGTTTGGATTAATAGATTGGGGAAGGATTTGAAATCTATTCATTTGTTGAAAAATTTCCATTTTTTTTCCGTAACATCTTTATGTATTAAATTGAAAAGTGTAAAAAGAAAGATTTCAAATAATTTTTTAATTTAATAATTTAAAATTTTTTCATTTTGATCTTACAAGAGGAAATACAAATGGATGAATTGCTTATCTTTCTTCAGGGACTATCGATCCAAATGCATTGGGATTTTTACAGTGGCGGTATAGAAAGGATTGGATATTCGTAATGTACTTTTCTTAAGGGTCGGTTTGGATTGGTGAATTTTATTTATAGGGATAAATTTCAGCATTCTTCCATTGAATTTTAGTACAATTAATAGAAATCTCTCCTCTAGTATAAAAAATTACGCCTACTTCCTCTATTTTTAACTTCCGAAACAACACAAGGCTGTGTGACAACGAAATATATGAATATCTAAATATACCCTTTTGAAATTCTTTTTGGAAAATATTTTCACTTTTACCTTCTTCCCCATCCTCTACGGCTCTACCCCAAACAAAATAGTAAAAAATCACCACCCCAACCACTCCTTCAAGCCTTTCACTTCCCTGGCCAATACCCAAAAAACCCTTTATCCGATAACATAACCACCACCCAAAGCATCTTATAACCTAAAAAACTTAACATCAAATCAAATAAATCATAAATCTTTCATAGCCCAACAGATCCAATTGCACAGTAACACAAAGAAGGGAAAAAATAGCCAAACAAATCATACTCAAATCTACCACAATTACCAAAACAATTTAAATAATCAACTACGGCTTTTGTATGATAGGTTATAGCCTTACGGGGGAGGAAAGGTCATTAGGGCATAGAGGGGGATGGATGGTGTGTTTTAATTTTTCTCATTTATTAAAAAAAAAAACCGCCATAAACAATAAGATTAATTAGATGGAGTAGAAAATTTCCTTGTTTTGGTTTTGGTGGAAGGTAGTATAGCGAGAGAAAGAGAGAGAGAGATAGCAGAAAAAAAAATGGTAGGCGAAGGGGTTAGGAGAGATGAGAGATGCGAGATGGTAGAAGAAGGGAGAGGAGAAGAAAAGAAAGGAAACCAGTGAAGAACTAAAGATGGAAGAGCTAGGGACAAAGGTAGAGGGAGTACGGAGAGAGAAAATGGAATCACAGGGGAAGAGGTTGGGGAGAGATAAGGGTGGAAGGTGATGGTAGAAGGGGGTGGATAGATAGGTTTAAGTTGTACTACCCCTAGTTGGTTTCTTTCTTTTTTTTTTTAATATAAAATAATGGTTAAAGTTGTTGTGAGGGTTATTATTATCGTTCCACACAATGAAGGGAGGTATGTGTAATTATTCAAACCCGAGGAGAGATTCTTGCAATTAAGCTAAACCTCAGGGGAGAAATATGAAATTAACCCTCATTTAAATATAAAGAAATTAATTAAATATGTAGAATTGAAATGATTTAAAATTTGAGTGAATTTTAAAATTTATTCATTTTAAGTATTAGGGTATAATCTACTTTGCACCCTTCAACTTGTCAAGTTTTCCATATTGCATCTGAATTTGTTTTTAATCACTTGCCCAAGGTTTCCATATTGTATCTGAACTTGTTTTTAATCACTTGCCCCTTAAAAATGAGAATTTGGTAGGGTAGTTATTTTTTTTAGCGCTTTGCATCCTAATATTTTTTCTTGCCACTTAAATGTAATCATTAATGAAATCACTAAATTAATAGAAATTTTTAACAATTGGATTGAAGTGATAGCAAAGAAAATATAAGGGTGCAAAATGATTTAAAAAAAGTTTGGGTGCAATATGAAAATGGTGACATGTTGAGGAGTGCAAAGTGGCTTATACACTAACCATTAAATTTAATTGTCACTTGTTGGTGAGTTTCAAATATCCAACTAAATCCCTTAATTTGGTTGAATAACCTAGCTAAGAGTGAATAAATTTAAAATCCAACATCCATTCAAATCTCTATCTCCAAATGCAACCAAATTGTCAAAGATTTGAGATTTAAAATCAACAGATGCTTACATGGAAATTATTAAAAAGTGTTACACCAACAGTAAATTTGATAGTGGTCATCATTTTAAGTAGTTTCAAAATGTGGTGATTTAATGGCACTGGTTGTTTACTGCTGCGTGGGAGCTGAACAATTTTTTGGCTAAGTTCATTTGTGGAAAATGTCATCAGATGTCATTTTAAATTGTCAGTAATAACTTAATTTGAGAAATGGTAATTTTATTTTTCGGTTTTTAACTAATAATGGCAAAAAATGCAGCTTTGCAGAATCATTGAGGTTAGTAAACGACTCATAGTTTCAAGATCCGCTACATCCTTACCAGAAAACAAGTTTTTAAAGAAGAATCATTACATGATATTTTCTCTTGTATGGGAACATTTCATTGTAAATTATTTAATGATATTCATTAAAAAGTTGTCTTCTTAATGTACAAGGTGATCCATTTATTTTTTTATTTGGTTTTCGACTAATAATATAACAATTAAATATTGCATAACCGTTAGATTGATGTTGTAAAAAGTAAAGAGATTTCCCATTTTTTGTAATATCTAATGGTTCTAACTAGTCCTTCTGCATAACGGAGTAACTAAGCCAATATTCTTTCCAAAAATTCACTAAATGCTTCTGAAGAAATTATTCAGAACTAAGTAAATTAGGTAATTGGTAACCCTCAAGTTAAGGTATATAAATTATTTTTTTAATCTAATTGTGCCAAAATTTTTGATATATAGGAGGTCTACCGCTCGCCTCTAACTAGGGCTATAATCGAATCTCAACAAACTGAACAAGTGTATGTCCAAATTTGACTCGTTAAATATAGAGGATTGTTTGTATTCAATTTGAACTTGAGCCAATTTCAAAGAGTGATGATTAAGTTCGGCTTGAATGTTGGTAATTTATTTGAGACAAACTTAACTTGGCTCATAACTTTCAAGTCGAGCTCGAATACGTTTATAGTTCGTTTGTTTGTGACTTTCACCCCAATTTGCTATTTTCTTAACCCTAAAATTTTGCTCTATAATAGTCTAGAATTCAATTATGATAGTTAAAAGATGTGATGTAAATATTTATTATGGTTGTTTAGAGAAACAATTTGCAACTTGTGATTCAAAATATATGCAAAAAATAATGAAAGAGGGATTCAATAAGGGTTGTACTCCTGACTTCAATTGCGAGAATATATGATGTGCAATTAAATTTCCTATTTTTAATATTCTATTTTATATTCACGATCAAGTCGGATATTATGATGATCGTGCTTGACTTATTAAAAGAATCGAGCTTGAAAGTTGTTCGATTTGGATTGATAACTCAATAAACAAGCTTGAACAAGTTTATCTCAGTCAGTTCAAGCTTAAGTTCCAATTTACTTGAATTCATTTACAACCCTACCATCTAATATTTTCCTAAATTTTGGTAAATTTTGTACCACATGTAAATCTCATCTAACATTTAATAAAAAATCTAAAAATAGAGGGATGTTTTTGTCAAAGAAGAGTAATAAGTGGGTAAAATAAGAGGTTAAGGGAAAATTGAAGTGAAAAATGTGATATATGTTAGGGTGGTTATTGTAGTTAACCGAATATCAAAGATCATTTTTTGTGTGAATTCCTAACTATTAATTCTATATTCATAATTGATGATACCAAAATAATATGTTCTCTCAGAATAGTACACATGGCTTTGGATTTGGGTTTATCAGAAATATTTTAATAATTTTACTGTTGCACAAAAATATGCCCAAACGTTCAACCCACAGATTGATTTGATTAGTTATTACGAGTATAAATATCAAAATGACACACCAGGCTAATGATTGAATTTCCTAATTTCGTAATTTCTGAATTTTCATTGAATTTACTCTTTATTTTGAGTATTGACTCACACATTCTAGTCTATCCCAGAGACAAAGGTCCGTCCTTTCTTTTCTAGGTAATAAATTAAATATAATAATAACCCTCACAACAACTTTATACATTTCCCTAGTGTGTACCCTATTGCAGAAATTATTACCCTAGGGGAAAATTTGTATCAACAATAATAAATGCAATGACATTGTAGTGCTAACTAATCTAGTTGGTACAACTTTTCTATAAACGATTAATGATTAACATATGCATGTTATTTATTTCACATGTTATTTATTTCAAGGGATAGAATAATGATTTGCATATTAAATTCCAGAGCAAGGGATTTATTAGCCAGGTCAACAAAATTGGAGAGCATAATTTTCGGAGAAGAATATCTTTCTCTGTTACTTTTGGGTCATGATTTTTTTGGTAACTTATACAGGAATATTATTTTGAGAATTGTATGTTTAAACAAGATATCATTTAGCGTTTGTGAAAGGTAATTTCCAGTACTCAATTTCAAAATACCTTCAAACAAATGTAAACTATACAAAGACATCTCTACTTTTATGAAAATCCCTCCCATTTAGGGTTCATTTGGTTGGATGTAAAATATTTTCGAGTAAACATCCTGCAAATAATCCCCTTCTGATTAGGTGAATATGCACTTTACCCTCTTATGGTTATTAAATTTGTGTTTGACCCCTTGTGCTTTAAAATTTTTTGCAAAATGAATAGAAACCGTCAAAACTAACGGGTTTTCACAGTCACGCACCCATTTTGCGATTGGAATTGTTTTCAAAAAAATTTAACATTAAAGCAATACTTTAATTATGGGTGTTCATAGACTGGATACTCGATGCATGAGTTAAAAAATGTACTCGACCCTTACTGTCCGGGTCAAAAAAATTCTGACCCTCTACCTGGTTCATTCAAAGCGGGTGGTAGGTGGCAGCGTTTTTTAACTCATGCATCGAGTATCCAGTCTATGAACTGTTAATTATTTACAGTAAGGGTCGAATAATTGTCAACTCAGGTAATTTTAATTTCACAATTAAATTAACAATAATTAAGTTTAGGTTACAAAATACATCCCAACATTACATCTCAACAACAACAAACTAGCAAGTAGCAACAGACCAATAGCAACAACACATTAAATCATAAAATATATCCCAATGATGTGAGCATAAGGAATGAGGATGCGAGGAAGAGGAAGAGAAGAGGATGATGAAGGGAAGATGAGAAAGAGGAAGGAAAGACAAGGAACTAAAAAAGAAGAGGTGAGAGACTGCCAATAACCTTAATAAGTATTAATTCTGATGAAGCCCTATTAACTAAATTTTCAATGTTACCCAGGTAAAATAAAAATATTCTGTCTCTTATACACATCTAGATGTGTATAAGAGACAGAATATGACCCTCTACCTGACTCGGTTTTACAATGCGGTTTGGGTCAGATCGGTTACCAAACATTATGATGAACTTAATCCTAACTTTAATTGACTTTTTTCCCCCAAAAATCTAAAATGTTCATCCCTTCTGTCACATACTTGCTACCATCTTCCTCTTTCTCACCCCAATCGCCACTAGGCCCATCACCACTACACCCACCACCCCCCTTCCATCCCAACCCAATTTAGACAAGGGGGGTACCACCCCTACCCCTACCTAGCTACAGCTGTTGTCCATTGCCATCCTCAACCCCACTCCCCGTTTTCTCCCATGATATGACCACCAATAACCAATACCAAATTACACCCACCAACAATCAACACCAATTATCACTATCCCGTCGCCTTTAACGCCTCCACATCGGTTTTGGCACCACTACCAACTCCTTCCCTTTACCTAAGCCCAAAACACCTTCAATTTCCTTACCAAATCTATTGTCTTTACATCTCATTGAGGCCCACATTCGAGACGTCATGTTTCGTTCCTTCATATCGGGTTGTCCATTGATTTAACGATTTGTCAATTATTTGTTGTTGGGCTCCATCTGGTCATATATTCATGTTCATGCTTATTGAAATTTAATGGAATTATATTCAATTAAGGCCATCAAAAGCTTCATTCTAAATTGGAATTTTGTTCCTAATGCAATTGAAGTCAGGAAATGGGAGTTTATCCCCTGTCTCTTATACACATCTAGATGTGTATGGGAGACAGCATCTATTGGCATGGAGGATTGACCTCCCTACAGTTGTATAGAAATGTTGTTTGGTAGTGGTGTTCGCTGTCATGGTAGGAGAGAGAAGGTTGTGTGAGGGAGGTTATTTAGAGGTGGTGGTGGCTGCTGAGATGGGTAGTGGTGGCTACTGTGTAGGGGGAGTGAAAGTTGTGTAGAGAAGGTTGTTTGGTTGTGGTAGTGGTTGTAGGGGTGTGTGGTAATGGCTACTGCTAGTGGCTACTTGGGTAGGGGGTGGTGGTGGGCTGCGGGAAGAAAAAGAAGGATACGAGACTCTTTCGTATTTTTTGTTCTATTTTTTTTTTAATTTTTAGTTTGATCCCAAACCTTGTGATTCTTTTTTTTATTTTCAATTTAAAGCCAAAACTTTGTGGGGTACTTGAATTGATTAAGGGCATTTTTTACTTTTCATAAGTTGGTATTAGTTTTAATTGTTTCCATCTATTTTGTAAAAAAAAATTTGAAACATTACCAAAAACGCATATTTAATAATCAAAGGGAGATAAAGTGCATATTTGCGTAACCACAAGTGGTTTCATTGTATATGTAATATACCTGTCTCTTATACACATCTAAATGTGTATAAGAGACAGTAATAAATACTTTACAAATAATTTTGGTTAACAAAAGATTGATTTTATTTAAAAATTAAATATAAATAATGTAGTGGTAGAAATATATAGACATAGTGTTACTATGGGACCCACAACCAAGTGAAATTGAATGAACATTAATCAAAAACAAAAATAAATTTAGTAATTAAAGTTATATAAGAGACAGGATTTGGTCTAAATTTAGACCCGACTGAAAACAATATTTAATACACTAAATTTATTTTTGTTGATTCTTGTTCATTTATTTTTGTTTTTGATGTGGGTTCCATCAATTTAATTTTCTTCACCCTAGCTGAAAATACCTTCACAAAATTTTCTCTTATACACATTATTTTTTAGATAGTTTAGAGAATGACTTTAAATTCCAAAAACTTACTTTTATAACTTCATTTACTAAATTTATTTTCGTTTTCAATTGTTGTCCATTCGTTCTTCTCTTCATTATAGGTCCCACGGTAATAATATTTCATTATGTTTTACTTACTCTGTCATTATATAACTTACAGTATTATTGAGAATAAGTTATTCTCCACAATCACTTGTAAAGTATTCATTACAATTGTTATAAGTTTTTTTTAATTTATATTTATAAAATTATGGATGAAAAATCTTAAAAAGTTATATTTCAATTTTTTTTTTCATTTTATAACCGAACAACAGAAAATTGTATGAAAAATGAACTTTTGCATGTAAAATTCTTTACAAGAAAAAAATTTTCCTCAGAAAAACTTTTTACATCCAACCAAACGGAGCCCAATGTCACTCTTGAACTATTTGGAGAATAACTTATTCTCAATAATACTGTAAGTTATTTTCTGACAGAGGAAGAAAAATTAAAAAATATTTTGCGGTGTTTGGCGCCAAGAAAAATATGAAAACATTCCTAAAAAACATTTTTAACCTAACCAAACATACCTATCTAAAGTGAAAATAAACATGTATCTGTAATTTTTACTGTGTCAGCAGAAATGCAAAATCATAGTACTACACATCATATTAATCCAAACAAAATAAAAACAAATGATGACACATATTTTTTATTTTCCCTTTTTCATAGTGAAAATATGACTAAATTAAAATGGCCCATAGCTAAATAGAATAAAATATTATTATTGGACAGCTATTATTCTTGTAATAATATTTGAAAAAGTTGTAACAACTTTTTTGATAAATATATGTGAAATAAAAATATTAGAGAATTGTGGGAAATAATTGTAGAATATTATTTAAAGAATAATTAAAAAAGAAACCATCCAAATGATGTAAATTTGACTTGTCAAAGAGGTTGAGGCCTTCAAAATGGCCATGATCAAAGCTGTATAGGAAGGGTGGTCCAGTATTATTATTCATACAAACTGCAAATGGCTACCCAACAAGTTTATTCATGGGCATAAATTAGATTTGCTGCTTAGTACATCCTTAGAAGATGTTTTTCATTTGAAAGAGTTGTTTGCTAGTTGTTCTTTTTGTTTGAGCTATAAACAACTGAATTCTAAGTACAATAGAATTGCTTCAATAGGTTGGAGCACCAATCTTGAATTATTATAGAGGGATCCTTCCCCTTTTTGGCAAGTTAATTGCCGATGAATGAGTTGTATAGTTATATACATGTTTATCAATAAAAGTTCCTATCATTTTTTGAAAAAAAAGAAAAAAAACTTGTGGTGCAAAAATGGAGTATGTACTTTTCTAAAGGTAGTGTTGAAAGTTATGGTAACTAAATAAGTAATACCAAAATTTCTAAACTATATTTCAAATTGACATAGATTATTTTATTTTTCATTTAAATATGTTGTAGTAATAGTTTTTCCTTAGGTCTATATTTCTATTCTAATCCTACTTACTCCCTCTATTATTAATGTTTATTTAATTTGAACCTGAACCAAGTCTCGCACATATTAAATCCACTTTTATTTTTTTTGTTTAATTCTAAAGAGTGACAAAAGAGAAAAATAAGACATATATTGAATCCACTTTTATTGTTTTTTTCATTTAATTCTAGAGAGTGACAAAAGAGAAAAATAGGATCGATCTGTACTCCAATTGATCTAAAAATTATCTTCTGCTAAGTTTACAGTTGATTTATCTGGTTTTTACTATTTTAATTATATTTTATTAGTTTTCATGTATTTTTTTATTAACACTTCAAGAAATGTTTTTGATTTAAATTACTTTTACTTTTAAAAACAAAGAATTGTGAACTAGCAAGTTAGATCAGAAAACCCAGGGCTTACCACAGATTCGGTCTTTAAAACATAATCTAAAGTAGGGGTGTTCATCTTGACTCGATAACCCAAAAAATCCGCTGAACTGATCCGATCCGAATCGGAAAAAGAGGGTACCCGAACTGCATTTTGAAAGCGAGTCGGGTAGCGGGTCGGGTCACTCAAGTTAAGGGTTGGTAGCGGGTCACATTTTTGTGATCCGCCAGGTACCCGACCTGGTCCATTTCAGGGATAATTTTGTAAATTTGATTAATAATATTTTATTAGAAATTAATACTTACTAGGGTTATTGGCTGTCTCTCACTTTTTTTTTCAATTGTTTGTCTTCTCTTCTTCTTCCTCCTCAATCATCTCTTCCCTTCCTCTTCCTTGCATGCTTATTCCTCACACTCGAGTCTGTTGATATGTATTTTGTGATTTAATTGTTGTTGCTATTAGCCTGTTGCTACATGTCAGTTTATTGCTATTGGGATGTAATATTGAGATGTATTTTATGACTTAGACTTAATTGTTGTTAACTTAATTGTGCCTAATTATCATTATTTAAATTTTTATATTTTACACTAATGAGGATCGGGTACCCGGTCAACCCGATACCCTTTTGTGGGTATCCGGTAAGCCGGGTATTCGTTTTGTATGGATTGGATAGAAAATCAAATTTTTTTTAATTCGATCAGTGAGAGTCGGATATTTTTTTTAATGCATAAATCGGGTGCCCGATCCATGAATACTCCTAATCTGAAGGGAAGAGATGGTGTGTTTTACACATGTTGATAAAATCGAGTACCAAAGTCAGCCTTGACTCCGAAAATCAGGGACTTATTATTATTTCTGAGCATGATATTTGAGACTGCAGTTGGTGGAAGCAATTTAAAAGAGACGTTCATACTATTTTTTGTCAGTTTTTTGGGGAAATAATTGGATATGTTCATACTTCAATAAAGAATTAGAAAAGTCCGTTATGAGTTGAGAGAGTTTGTGACCAAATTAAAATACTATACTGAAGTTGGCACCCCTTTCTTATCAGTTATCTCCTTTGTATATCCTGGCATCTTTCTGATTCCACATACGCGAAGCTTGATACTTTTTGGTCGTTTTAAATTCCGTAGTTGACTTCTTTATTTGTTCTCTCTCAAAAAAAGTAGTAGTAGTAAATTACTAGAGTATGAAAGCATTTCTCTGGCTTTCATGGTTACAGTGTCTTTGGCCTTTTAGATGTGTATAAGAGACAGGTATTAAATAAGTTTTGTATTGATGAAATTTATCTATTTGTTGGAGGTATTTGAAAAAGCAAAATGGATGAATTTTAAATCCATTTAAATTAAAAAGTTATTTGAAATTTTCATTTCACACATTTTAATTTGATGTTGTGTTCGGATGGATGGGTTTGAATTGAAAGTATATTTACAAAAACATATGGGGGTTATGAGTCCAAGATGTATACCACATGCAAATTCACGGTAATTTAAATCCATTCATTTCAAATATTTCTTTCAAATCAAATTTCGATTGTTCTGTAGATTTCAAATCTATAACTAAATTAATTAACTTGTTTGGATAACTTATTATATTAGAATTTCAAATCAAATCCATCCAATCGAGTGAATTTGAAATTTATCCATTTCAGTTTTATAATATGAATAGATGGATGAATTTGAAAAAAAAAATTAAAATCCACTCATTTTGTAAATCAGCAATTTAGATGTGTATAAGGGGAAGGATTTGGTCCATACATCTGTCTCTTATACACATCTAGATGTGTATAAGAGAAAGATAATAAAGATGAAAGATAATTATAAAATATAGCTTGCTTACCCTATAAGTAAATTAGATTGCTATACTGTGAATGTTC